>JAHZNB010000151.1:0-10775 GCA_027744295.1 Callyntrura guangdongensis | reverse complement strand
TCTACTAAAAATTAACCGCCAATTTGTAACGACTTACCTCATAAATCACCTGATCCAGGTTACTGTAAGAATTTCCGTCGTGGAGCGCAGGGATCAACACAAACGCACATTTTCGCCTTATCGCAGGATTCTCCGAGGTGGCGTTCTTCAAAATACAAAACACTTTATTCCCCACTGGCGACCTTCCAGAAGCTTGATTGGCATCCATCTTTCAAAGGTAAATAACTACCAAGGTTTAAAACGTAACAATTAAAATTAATTAGGACTACAAAATAAACTCACTTGATTTATTGGGGTAGGAAGTGTAACGTTAAAAGTTGAATGTGGATCCTGGTGGTTCACATCTCATTGGCATCTCGGCCGTTCAAAAGCATACATTTAACTTTTAACGTCACACTTCCTACCCCAATAATACTGAAAAAGTTATAATTATTATATCATAATGACCACCAATTGCAAAGTGTATGTGCTGCCGTCGTTGCTGGAGATTGAATAACAATTTGATGTACGCAAGAAGAATTTTAATTCATTTGCATTTTTCTCTATGCCGCTGTGTGTAAGGTGTTTGGAAGTGTTTAGTTACAACTTTTGTACGTTTTTGGCTATCGTGTAAATAAATGCCTGTGTAAATACGTATGAATAAGTTGTACTTTTTGGTCGAGTCGAGTAGTAGGAAGCAGAGCAGGCAGACGAGATGCGAGACCAAGTTGAGTCTCGTCGCAGTCGAGTTTGTAGTGGCAGTTGAGTAAAGCAAATAAGTTGCAAGTTGCAATCAGTAAAGCTGTTGCGGTGCAATGATTATTACGCGCGCAGATGAAAGGTATTTTCATCTAATCGTTAGTTAGTTTTGAAATACAATTTCAATATTTATCCAATATTGATTAGGCAAAAGGCAGATAGAATTTCGGAGCGGAAACTAAACACAATCTCTCACGTCCGTAACCGCAAGAAGTTATGTTTTCGATGATGATGGTACATAACCGAGAGCCTTGATCTCTAAGAAGGGCAACATGAAATGTGTATGAATGAATAAATTTTTACGGTCAGTCGGACTTGATGTCTTAAATGATTTTTTTGAAATCGTGTCGCATTGTAATCCTTTATTTACCAGCGTTTAAGTGTAACAATGAGCATTTTAAATGGTGTGGTGTATTATGTTATGGAGGAAGGAAATTGCTGAGTTGCTTGCATGCGACTAAAGATCTCTGTATTTTTTCAGCAAAAATACTAAAAGCGAATTAACAAAGAATAAATCGGCTTAATCGCGGCTAGAGACGCCGAAGAAAATGGTTGCATTGATAAAGACTTGATATTTTGGCTTGTCACTGACAAGTTGTCAGTTGACCTGGTATCTACCAAATTTGCTCAAATAATATCACAGAGATGCCACGACGACCCTATGGTACCTGTGTGCAAATTTGAGCCAAATCGGCTGAATGACGTCAAGTCAGCACTCCACCTTATTTCAATAGTAGCTCAAATTAGCTGACAGCATAACGGCCAGCTTTTAAGTGCATTTGATTTTGGGACGTAGAAAATTGTCGATAATGATATGCAAATCGACGGCTACTCGGCAGACACTTGAAAAAATTATTCGTACTCAAATAGTCTGATTCTAGCAGAAACTGTTTAGAAAATTAGAAAATCTGTTTTGTTAAACAGAGAAAATATCTGTGAAATGGTCTGTGGAATAATAATAAACCGGCTATTTCCAATTTCCAGACTAGTCAAAAATAATCGAATTTGAGCCCGGGTTACCATTTCAATTGCAGTCAAACTCGTCCGGATCTTTGTTACATCACCAAATTAAACTTGTGCTTGTGTTTTTTTTGTTTTAAGAATGCTAACGGAGATACCCAGGGAGTATCCCTTACAAACACCAAGCACACAAAAGCAATCAAATCACTTATTTGCGTACTGCGGTTTGATTTTAATATTTAATAAGACGCTACTGATAATGTGATAATTAGTTGAAATTGGTTAGCACGAGTATGTTTGTTGGATTTTGTTATATGTAAAAGTTGAATTTTCACAATTTATTGCATTTTTCCTTTATTGAGTAAGTTTACCGCCGTCAAATTTCTAAACAACACAACATGAATACCACAGCTTTAAAGATAAGGACGGAAAAACAAGTGACATGACACGATATCAATATCTGGAAAAACAATTGTTAATAATTAATTGCAATATATTAAAGTATGGTTACGTAACAACAGCAGTTAACAATCATGGATATCTGAACAATGTTAATTTTTTGTGACAAAACGATCCCCTTTTAGATAGAGGTATAAAACCGTTATAAGCAAACTTTTTACTCTGCATAGCAACGATTCCCCATTTCCAATGCATTGGAAAAGTCGGTTAGCAACATGTCCCCTCCGTCAAATTTCAAAATTTAGCGACAAAAAATATAAAAAGCTACATAGGGTTCTCACATCCATTTAAAGTATATTTCAGCCAAGGTAACAATAGCCAAAATATAGTTCTGTTGGTAGTTTTGTTTTGGAACTCCTTATAAGACGTCTTCCGTGCCCCAATTATTTTTCAGCTGGAGAGCCCAGTAAAGCCCCAGCTCGGGTCGTCGATCGTGTCCCTGCACCATTTTTTCTACTTGGGTGGTCTTCACTACCACCCCGTTCAAAGCGGCTACCTCCACTTTTGTTTTCTCCACCCCGCCTAGCTCGTACCCACTGGTGGCGTCATCCACCAAAATGGTACGATATCCTAAGGCCAATGAATCCAAAACGGTGGCACGTACGCAAACGTCGTAGATTAGTCCCGCGACGTAGATATCCTGAGCGCCCACCTCATCCACGTATTCCTTTAACTTGGTCATGGTTTTCTTGTCATTGGCCATGAATCCGGAGGTGGAGTCAAGTTCTGGGAGATATCCCTTTAGAACCATTTTACTCCCTGGAGCGATTTTTAAGGTGGGTGGGAGCTGGGCTCCGGTAGTGTTCATTACTGTGTGACGGGGCCACAGCTTTTGTTCGATGGGATCCCCATTTTCTCCTTTGAAGACCACCGTGTCCAGCACCTTAACGTCTTTAGCGTTTTTAATCTGAACCACAAATTCTGACATTTAGTCCTGAAGGTCGTTTACCCTTAAATTATTGGTGTCAGACTCCTTACCTTGCTAGACTCATGTAGGGGTCGCAAGTGAACGTTTTCAACGAAAGCAATATGATTTGGAGGATGCCAGTCCAAGACGTACAGCACCTGCTTGAATTTAATTGTGTCCAGCATTTTGTTAATTGGTTCAATTACCACGGATGCATCCAACCCAGAAGGGCCATTCTTTAAAGGGAGGTCGCCATCAATAAATTCGTTTTGGAGGTCGTTAATTAACAAAACGGAAACCGGGTTGATAATCTACAATATTTTCAAAGACATTTTAACATTGTCCTCGCCGTACAAAAATGTGGTTTTACGAGGAATCAAGGATAACCTTTTGAATCCATTCGTCAGTGCAAGCGGTCAGCTCCTTCCGACAAATGACACCATTCTGCATTTGAAATTAATTGAATATTCAGCAAGATTGATTACATACCTGCATTATAACCAACTGAAATTGTGTCTTAAAATATGTCACCTTATTCACGTCGAAAATTGAAAATATTTCGTCCACCGTTTTATTTTGCATTTTGTACGGGACTCCCTGGCCATCCACAAATAAATTTGCACACAATTCCTCAAATTCGGCAAACGACAGTGTTTGGTTCCTGATAAGACGGTGACGATGATGATAAGCATTTCAAATACTACACTTCTTTAAAATATAACTTGTAATAATTTGACTCACCTGTCTCTATCAAAAGTTTGCATGACTGAAGTCACATCTTTGAATATCACCGCTGCAGCGCCCTCCGCTTGTCGAGACGTGACCCCACATGCTAGTGACCTTTCCGTAACCGGGACTCCATTACTGCCTCTCGAAAAAAATGTCAAGACCCCGGCAGCTACCAATACCACGGAAAGTTTTCCCATGTTATATTTTCTCGTAAAATTTCTTTTTAGAACAATTCCACCTGCGTCAAAATACAGAGAAAAATAGGCTGATGATTTGTATCGAACGAAAGCTTCGACTGTTGCAGTAGACATGAGGAAACCTTGGAATATATCAGGAAGCCCCCAATAAAACTTTTCTCGTAAAATTTCTTTTTTAGAGCAATTCCACCTGCGTCAAAATACAGAGGAAAGTAGACTGATGATTTGTATCGAACGAAAGCTTCGACTGTTGCAGTAGACATGAGGAAACCTTGGAATATATCAGGAAGCCCCCACCAAAACGCAATAGAAGTATGCAAAAATATCCCTGTGAATTATTTATTAGCGAAAATGCTCGCAGTTTTCCCTCATTCGGAAAATGTGTTGTATTTAAATATTAATTACGCAAAACATGTTGTCCAAACTACACAGATAACCGTTAGAATATAACCGTGGAAAGGAAAGTAGAAAAGGAAGCGGCCCAATTTTCTTCTAAAAAAGAAAGCCCGCTGCCAATTATGGCAACCAATCTTTCCAAATAACGGCATACTTACCTGCGATTAGAAGTAATGAGCAAATTGCTGCCGATATCGCGAAAAATTGAATGATAGGATGATTCGGATGATACGTTCAATTATCAACTCTCAATCCATAACACCACATCACCAGACATGTGAAAGTTATTTTGGGTGGGGTGGATGGAGAGGGGTACTGGGGATAAGTTGTCGTAATTTTTAATATTTCAAATCCTGGAAAACCGTCGAGTAGTAAAAAAAATGGCCAGAGGAAAATATTGCGTGTAAATTGGGGGAAAGTGGAACGGCTTTAATTTTTTACCCAACGGCGCGTGTAAGGTAGGTGGTGGTAATGGTAGTGGCATGTCATTAGCGTCCTCAGGATTAATTAAAATGCAGTAATTAAAGCAAATGCAAGTAGAGTGCTAGTGTTGCAACTGTCAACTTTTAATTGCTACTTGTTCATCCATTTTTTTGTGGCTAGGGTCAACGTGGTTAGCCAGGTGAGCCTGCTCCTACCCTGTCACTCCACAACTTGGGTTCAATTTGGTGTAATTTGAATCTTACTGTGTTTGACAGACGACTACAAGGTCACTTGTAAGCACAAACTGCAGCTTCTCGACTTCATATGGGAACTTGGCAGTATTTTATTGGGGTGTCAAGTGAGAATAGTCACTAAAAGCCAAAACGAGGGGAGGGGAAGATGGTTTAGACGAGAGACGTGCACGTGTACCTAAAATCTTGCCCATGGTCCCCATCCTCATCGTTGTTTGCCGTTGCGGAGTTGTAGTGGTACAGCTGGAGGATGATGGATGAGAGGCACGTGTCAAGATACCGTGAGAATAACAAAGTAAAAAATTAATGACATGTCCAAAAAAGTAGAGACATGGGAAAAGTCAACTTAGAGCAAGTAGCCAGCAGGTGGACAAGTTCCCTGACAACTTGTAGCAACCAGACAAACATGACGATGGGGTGTTTTTTATTTAGTTTGTAATTTTGGACTTGAGAAAACTTTACAATCGCCATTAGTGTAATTATTTTGGTAGATAATAAATAGAACATAGTTGTGTAAATGACGCTCCAACTATACAGTTTTGTAGTGTAGCGGTCAAATGTGGTGCCCATCGGCCCCGGACACTGGGACAAGGTTTCTTTTAAAATGTCAGGTGTCTTTGCGTTTTAAAAATGCTAATAAAAATTTAGGGAAGAATATAAACTCTTCAAAACATTTCCCAAAATATCATGTCGTGTTTTATAATTAGTTTCCAAGGTCATGCGGGAATTTCTCCAAACAGAAAAAATTGCGTGTGCAGTTTATCTCTCAATGCCACTGTCCCATCCAAAATCGCGTTTTCTCGTTTTTTCCCGAAAAATATTTTCATTTTTATCTTTTTTTATCTCGTCAAAATGCAAGTTTTATTTTTGCCCTCACTCAACCCCAACTGCAATGCAGGCCATTGGTCAAAAACTTTTTTGTTCTTTTTCCAGACAAGCCATCATCTTCATTTGTGGCTCCCCTTCATGGCCACAAAATATACTATTGGTGCCTTTTCCCCTTGGGATTTCTACGCTCTTGTCTGTTTCAGAGTCGACACACATTGTACTACTACTTGGACGACCAGGAGTCAGGGTCTTCACAAAAACAACACCACAGTCATCCCTTCCTTTTTTCCCTTTGACATCAACATCATCAGCATCAGCATTGCTCTTATTGTTGCTGACTCTCTCGTTAACAAGAAAATTTGAAAGGAAAGTTTGCTCATGTCTACTTGTCTACAAAACAGGCAGGATGGAAAGAAACGGAAAGATTGGCAAGGGACACCGTGTGTTTCTCCTTGTCTTCCCGTCAACTTTTCTCTTTTCTCTCGCTAGATGATAGATGAAGGGAACGCACCAGGGACCAGTTCCCTCCATCCTACAACACTCCTCCAAATTATTATTATTTCTCTTAGTAAAACAAACTGCGTCTCTACTCTACCGCACTAAATTGTAATAAACAATGCAGGGATCCTTCCGGTCTAGTGAAACGGTGATCTACCGCTATATTCCTTAGGCAACTGACAATGAAAACCGTTGCAATTTATTAATAGGTCGGAGTATAATTGGAGGGAAATATCAATACAAACTGTAAGAACAAACAATTAATTTGGGCCTCCATTATTGTTATTGCTCATGGTCACCTATAATTAATGATCCCATCTCAGTGACGCCATATTATGAACCCTCCACATCCCATCACGTGCCTACTTTAATTCCTCCTGCTGTTATTACTAAAAGTACCCTTGTCTAATTAAAACCCACTTGGCTGTACTTTTAATGCTGATTAATGAACCCAAAGTTGCTCTCAATTTGTCTCAACGGATCCCCTGCGTTCAACTCACCTTTTTACCTTTCATGTTCTGAGATCGCTTTCGTATCGATCCCTCCATTCTCCCCTGTAAATTAGAAAGAAAGTTGGCTGACGTCATAAAAAGCAAACAGTGGGGTTCTTGTGTTACGTTTTTCTTGGAGAGATTCGTCCCGGGAAATTAATTACTTTCCCCAAATGGGGATGATGAGGAGGAAAAAGTTTATATTTTGTGTACATTTACTTGTTTGACAACCCGAGAGGTAGGGAGGGAGGGATCTTAATGAAAAGCCTCCTTTAATTACAAGGTCATTGAACAAAGAGTACCGGCGTTCATCAATATCACGTTCCCCCAGGATGTCCCGGCATGAGAATGAAAGTGAAACTGGGCCCAAGGGAAAAATTCAAGAGATATTTTTAGCATTAATTGGCAAGGACTACCTATCTGTCTATCAATAGATTTTATTTTTGCTCTCTCCGCCGCCGTTAATTATTAAAGGAAATGCAAACAAACTCAAAAGCGGAGGGGAAAAGGTAATTTGCAATTTTACTGTACTCACAACAGCACCATCCCTTCGTTATATCCTGCTTCTTTTTTGCAACAAAAGCTTCTTTCTTTTTTGGAGAAAGACAACAAGTCTGATTAATTGAGTGATACAAAATGCACTTTAGCTGAATACGGTTTGAAAATGGGATACCGTCCTTGAAATTTTAATTAATGGGCGACCCTTTTTATCTTTTGATTCTAGCAGGTAGGTAGACAAATGTGCTCTTTTACATTTCTCTGTAATCTTCTTCAAAATTAGTTTTCATCGTGTAAAATTTCGGGATAACTTTCCGTTAAGCAATCTAGATATTAATTTAATTTGTAGACGTTTTTTAGTTGTTTATAGGACAATAAATCTCACAAAGCAATAAAATTTCAGTAAATAAATATGGGTAGAGTTAACTTAAACTTTGGCCCGTCCTCCCCCGGCAGATAGCCGTGGTTTACGGTTTAATACTTACTAATAATTTACTTTGATGGGAACAGATGAGCAGGGACGTACCTCGGGTGCGGAGCCTATTGCCAATTTTAGATGACCAGGTATGCATATTACCAAGACATAGGGGCTAGGAGACGATTGCTATTTTAGTTTAGACATACCTACGTTCTTAATTACCTCCACTGATCATTTATTTTACTTTCAAATTACTTTTGGGAAGGTTATGTAAAACCCTGTAAAAATCCTGTTATTTTTAAATGGAAGTCATTTTTAAGTTAAGCATGGATAGTACTTCAACTGAAACAGCACCAATAAAATCCCAGTTATTTAGTCTAGCGAGGCTTAAACACAGTAATAAGTTCACCATTTCTTCTAGTAATTATGTAACAAGCTTCTTGCTAATTATCAAATAGATTGGAGACAAATTGATGAGGAGAGGAGAAAACAGGTTTCATTTCATTTTGTAGCGCCCCGCTCTTCATGAAAATAATGCAATCATATTTTACCGTTACTTATCGTTAGTGATCTATCTAAAACAGCGTGGTGAGCAGCAAGCCATAAAAATTCTTCGAAGGCGAGAAGTGGAGCCAAGGCTTCCCGAGTTAAAACTTTTCTTCTTGTTTATCGACTGTTGTTGTTATTATCCGGAACATTTCAACATTGCATTGAAACTTTTTTAGGCAACTGCAGGTCTGAGGTTTGACCATAATGGGTAGGCAATTACACAAAGTATTTACATATATTTAATAAAGCGTTGATAAATGATAAGGTAACGCTCACTGAAGCTGCATATATAGGTATAATACGTCTTTTCAAAAAACGAGATCAGTGTAACAATCAGAAATGTAAGTTCCGTAAGTACTGTCGTCGAAATTGTACAAGTGAACATGCAATTGTAAATTCATGTGACCTGGTGACCCCCATANCCCCATATATCCGGTCAGAAGTGACATCTGGGGTTGAAATTCAATACCAAGAGAGATGTTGACCTAAGGTACCCGTGTACCAAATTTGGTTCGATTATGTCAAGTAGAACAAAAGTTATAGTGTTTACAGACCGACAGACCGACAGACAGACATGATTGTAATCGCAGTAAGTCCCTAGCTACGCTTACGGAACTTAATAAAATAATTTGAAGACCTTTTGAGTTCATGGTAGTGATGAGGTTACGTACACACTATTATTATTATTATTATTATTATTATTATTATTATTTTATTATTATTTATTTTTTGCTTAATCAGCAATCCTTCGCCTATGTTCTATAATAAACATTGTCCATAAATTAGACTTGAAGAGGACTCATTTAAATCAGACGTTATTATCAAATTGCAATCAAGTGGAAAATGAGTTTGCTTCAGCGCTTCATTATTACAGCAATTACAGCTTTGGGTCTTCACTATATGACGCCAATAGCGTTTTACATGCTTTCCAAATATCCAATGAATGGTTCATCAACTCATGCTAAGAGAGAGAACATTAACACAACAGCTTATTAAAAATTCTTCCTCGCTTCCTCCATGTTTGTTTGTACTTTGTACCTCGATGGTAATTAGCTCTTCAAATTGCTAGTGTTGTGTAACAAGTAATTAAACAAAAATACATGCGCTTATAAGTTTTCACACTATTTTAAACAGTCGGTTGTGTAACAACCGTGCCATGATCATCATCATTCACACATCAAATATGAGAATTGTTACGTTGAAGTCTTGAATCGCTGCCTGATTACATAATCTCCAATTAATTTATTTTCCGTTTGTATTCAATGAACTCGGTTACGATTATGATAACAAAATTTCCTGTGGTTATACAAGTGGAAAGGACAGAAGAGATTGCATTGTTTTATGATGATGTGAGTACAAAATACGGAGAAAATCATTGCAAAATTCCAAGCTTAATTTTTCGCCTGAATGCGGAGCATGATGATGAGGTCCACCGTACCACTCTGTTGGGTAGAATAATAATTGGATGTCCAGAAATCTGAAAAAATGAATGTATCACGTAGCCACACAGCATCATCATTCATGGAGAAAATTATACAGAACTGTTTCCTGCTTCTGTGTGGTCGCTTGCTGCTGTGGTGCTAGTAAAACTGCATAACAGCTAGGAAAAAGTCAATACCAACTGCGATCGTAGGTCAAGGAGCTGAATAGCAAATTTCTGCAGTTTCAGCATTAATTCACTCTGTGTGGATGAACAGAGATGAACAAACGAATCAAAGGGAAAACGGTACATACAGTTTGGTAAAACAACCAGGATCCCGTTTCATAAAAGTTGAAGGATGGAAATATGGCTGATTTATTTACTGACTAGTAGAAAATTGGGACCTATATAATTAGAGAGAGAATTGTTTACAAGTTTGTAAACTTGCATTTTTATGAAATTAAGTCCAGATTGTGGTAGTGGGTAAGTCAGTTTATTCACATATTTTTTGAAACTGTTGAAAAGTACATTTATTATGGGAGAACCTATTTTTTGTAGTTTTGAGGAGAGACGGTTACAGACATGATGGTCCTATGAACTTGAAATATCAAAAAAATATACTTGATATTACGTTAACTCTTGTCCAACGTATCAAACTCCACTTGTGTTCAAAAGTATCAAAACTCAGATTAATTCATGAACTCTAAGACTTTTTTCATTTGTACGACATAATTGACAATCCCATTAATGTGGAAAACAACATCTCTAAAAATAATTGTAAAAATGACAGAGTATTTCCTTACATTTCTCATTATCTGACCCCCGTTACATTCTTCAGCAATACCTCTGCTTCTGCTTTTATAAAAAACAGGCAACAATTTCAATTTTCCTGTTTCTTTAAATAAAATATATTTGATAGCCTTCAAATCTTAAAAATTTACATATTGTTGCCAATTTTAGTACTTTTGCTTAAAGCTCCTTAAAGAGTGATGCTAAAATTGTGTAGTTTGTAT
>JAHZNB010000150.1:0-11252 GCA_027744295.1 Callyntrura guangdongensis | reverse complement strand
TATGACAAATGCAATACTCTTTACCATACACCAAAAACATCATACATCATAGAAATCACGACATTGGACATGCAGAGGTTTTTCAATTTTCGGTGTTTATTCCAATAAACATAAATAGGTTGTTGCTATTGATTAATTAGTCCACTATTGGAAAGTTGAGAATCTCCTCCATCAGTTTCATATGATGACTGGCATGGTTCCCTACGGGTATAGTCTAATACGTAGTATGAACCACATTTTCACATCTAGCATAAAGATTTCCGTCGGATTTTGATGAGTTGTCCAACCATTAAGGTGTGGATGGGGCGATTTTAATTTCTTACCGTGTCCACGACAATCACATATTTCAAAATTTTACTTGTATACGAGCATATGCACTACGGGGGATTGAAAATTTGAGTTTTACTTATATAAATACTTCACGCCAACCTTTTGGCTTACACTTTTGGAACTGCATCATTTCTTTTATTTTTGATCATTCCCCAGTAGTCATGTCATCCATCTACAGTTGAAAAAATTATCCGATGAATTCGAAAAATTGTGAAGGTCTTCAAAATTGTGCAAATATTCATGCTACTGTGAAATTGTAATAGCAGTAATCGGCAAAGATTGCGGGAAAAATTACAATATTTGATTAAACATTTTTGGTTCATTTTTTAAGTGGACGATCAAAAACAGTCAAAACTGGTAGCAATTTCACAGGTGTTCTGATAAATAGAAAAATGTAAGGAATTCTTGTACTTTTACTGATAGTAATTTATGTCTTCGTGAGGACAACCAATTACAGAATTAATGTTACCAAAAGCAAAAGCATACTTACCACCAGCACGGCATCTATACAAATTAAAAGAAAATACAGTACTATTCCAAAATACCAAAGAGTAAAATATTCTGGAAATAATGTTACCAAAAGCAAAAGCATACTTACCACCAGCAAGGCATCTATACAAATTTAAAGAAAATACAGTACTATTCCAAAATACCAAAGAGTAAAATATTCTGGAAAATTTCATGTGTAAAGGGCGCCTTTGAGAACTTGTATTTTTACGTTGCTACAATCTGTACATGCACGATGCACTCGATCCAACCATTTTATAAAAAATTACTTGCCAGAATACATAAATATTCAATATTTTATAACTGAAAAAAATTCCTGGTGAACCGTGAATATTCTTGTTTGCTATCTACGCGATCCTCGCTTACACTTCTCTCTTTCTCGGAATACAGAACTCCTGTGGGAGGCAAAACGAAAAATAAAGTGGAACGATCCTGTCGTCAACGATTCACTTGAGGGTATCGCATTCTAATGGCATTTCCGGGTATCTTTTCTTAGTAGAAGTGGATGTTTGCTTGGATACGCTTCAAGATTTTCTCCTCCACGGGAAATAGATGAACACACTATCATCGTCATCATTACATGAGAAGAATAGATGTAATAGCAAAAAGGAAATATGAAACCTACTGCAATATTCGCGTTTATGCTGTCATTATGCAAATTTACTGGAGCGACAACGTACCTTATATACGGTTACAGCAGTAGTGGGCTGGGATTGATGATGTTACATGAGCATAATGCATAGAATGCTGTGAGAATTATTATAATATTAGCAGCTTGCATCACCGTTCGACTTACTTTTATTTACTGTGTGCAAGGATACACTATGGAGTTGCTATTTGAAAAAAATGGTAATATATTTTTTGCTTGTGGTTATTTGCAGTAATAATTAGAAAATGCAAGAACGGTGCATTTATTTTCTTCAAAAATTCCGCTACTTTTCAATGCAAAAATGTTTCTCTCAAAAATAAAACGTTTTACGACTTATTGACCATAAAAGATTGATTACGTGTAGTATATTTTTTGTACACTTTAGAAATCAGTAGCCCTTTCACAATTCGTCATTGAATGCCTTTTCAGAAAATATTATAATGTAGGTAGTACCGTACTACAAATGAGAATGTTCTCAAGAGTTGCTTCATTTTTCTTTCACCTTTGAAAAACGACTAGTAAGTTAATCAGCAAGAGTAGTAAAGCAGCGACGACTCCAAACATTCCATTTTGGTACTGGAAAAAGCAAAAGTATTGTCATTTATGCGGAACATAGGAACGTCTTCCCCCAGCAGTAAGTTGACGTTCACCTGATCCTCACATTATTAAACTGTCCACACAGTTAAAAATATGCTTCTAAGTACACACTGTATGGGGTTGGTCTGTAGTCCATACCATCCATAGTAAACATTAAATACATGGAAAATATTTTTAATATGGGCTGTAGCCCCAAAAAACTTTTCCCATAATGAAGAAACCCGTGTAGAAGGAGGAACCTGGAAACAAACTCAAAGTTTAGAGAATTGTTGAAAAATGACAACCACGTAGATACACACGGGAAAATTCAGTGTAAAAGCAGTCGGGGCTCTAAACTTGCCCACGCCATTTCCATTTTCCATGTCATTCTTCTCTGGTGGAGCTCTACACTTGTTCTACAAACCATGCCGGCTGCTAAAGGAAGACCAGGACATACGCTGTAGTAACATTTAATTAACTCTCTTCTGTAGCCTCCCAAGTGTTACCTCATCGTCGGGCCTCTATTGTCCTGGAGAGAAACTGCAACAGGGCGGCTGTCATCATCATAAGTGTTCTGCTTAAACTAGAAAATTCCAAATGGAAACATTATTATTACAAGAGCTTTTCAATTGTTTAAAATTTCAAACTACAATACTGCTATGTGGCCTATGTCATATGTGTTGTGGTAATGTATTTGGTATTTAAAGTTCGTTGATTGACGGTTGTTTCAGGTACCTAAAGATTATTTTGAATGTTTGTATTTACAGATTGTATAGAGATTACATTTGTTTGCACACGAATTCAGGTTTTCATGTTTTTTAAATTTAAGTTTTGTCATTTTCATTTAATGATAATTCGTGCTGTAAATTTAATGTTTTTAGAAATTGGTTGTCAAATTTACGTTAATATAAATTACAACAAGCTGTAGAAAATAAATTCTCATGTCATCTAAAAGATCTCTCTTAATGTTTCCTTTGATCCATTAAACTATGCTAAACAAAATATCCAAAATTGTGCGAATTCAGGTAAATAATTGTTTTCCATTTCTATCGTCCGTATACGTCCGAGCTTTCTCCGAAAAATATGTAATTCTACTTTAGGCTTTTCTAAGAACTTTTTTTTCTGTTGTGTTTCGGGCTACCATAGTACACTTTTCTCCGAAAGTTTTCCGTCACTTTTATCCTGTTCTACTTGTTAGTTTTATTTATTGCGCCGTTGTGTTTTTTCAATGTTACTGTCTTGTATCGTATTTAAGTTGAAAACATTCCCAAAAAAGTATCCCTTGGTTAGTATGAAAAGACGTACTTCCTGCTCGGGGAAATCATCTTTTATCCTTTTCTTCAAAAAGGGTGAGGATAAATTTCTTCCGCAGTATATTAGGCGAGTAGTTTGTACTTTTTTTCTGTTGTGTTTCGGGCTACCATAGTACACTTTTCTCCGAAAGTTTTCCGTCACTTTTATCCTGTTCTACTTTTTAGTTTTATTTATTGCGCTGCTGTGTTTTTTCAATGTTACTGTCTTGTATCGTTTTTAAGTTGAAAACATTCCCAAAAAGTATTCCTTGGTTACTATGAAAAGAAGTACTTCCTGCTCGGGGAAATCATCTTTTATCCTTTTCTTCAAAAAGGGTGAGGATAAATTTTTTTCCGCAGTAAATTAGGCGAGTAGTTTGATGTACTTCTGATGACAAGGAGTGGAAACAAATGGCACATGTGCAAATCGAGTAAACACTGAAAAACATTTCAAATGTTGCATTGGTTAAGGGGCTTAGGACTGTACGACAAACACGCTGTATTTAACTTACTTTTTACGATAGCCCAGACTGTTGCATAGTTTAACTTGGTAATATGTAGTGCACAACTGATGCAGTTAAGAAAGAACGGCACCATAATGTAAATATTATCTAGGTATTGAATCTATAACCTGTGTAACGAAATGCAAGGAGGAAAATAATGCTCCCTTACCTGTAATGTTAAAGTAAAATTTCAGGGGGGGATTTGACCCCCTCATCCCCCCCTGTTCCGCAGCCTATGCTTCTGATGACAAGGAGTGGAAACAAATGGCACATCTGCAAATCGAGTAAACACTGAAAAATATCTTAAATGTTGCATTGGTTGAGGGGCTTAGGACTGTTACGACAAACACGCTGTATTTAACTTACTTCTTACGACAGCCCAGACTGTTGCAAAGCTTAACTTGGTAATATGTAGTGCACAACTGATGCAGTTAAGAAAGAACGGCACCATAATGTAAATATTATCTAGGTATTGAATCTATAACCTGTGTAACGAAATGCAAGGAGGAAAATAATGTTTTAAGAAAATTGACGTCCAAGGATCTTATTGTAGCAGATTTAACTTTATTGTGTTCAAAGCAGGTTTAGAAACAAAGCTTAAATCAGGTGTCCCGCCATTTGTATGCTTACTTGTTGTTAGTCCACAGTAGCCTATAAATACTTTGCCGTTCATAACCATAACATGGAACAGTCCAGTAAGTCCGGTAATTGAAAAGAGGATAAGAGTAGCGTTACTGGATAAAACGCTCATTAAAATCTGATAAACAAACTTGTGTTTCCCACAGAAGCATTTACGGTCTTTTATTCTGGAGAGTCCATTGCAGAGTTAATAAAAAAGGAATGTATTAAATTAAATGAAGACAATGAAAGGTTTTAAGAATTTCAATGTTAATACAAAATTAAAAGTAAGTGCGACTTGGTGTAGGTAGGTTTTTGTTTTCATGCTGGGTTCGGGTATAAATATTTGATTTACTAATTTTGTTAGCGTTGGGGTACATGCAGTTACATGCCTACAATAAAAAATGTTTGCATTTTAAAGCAAAGCCATAATTACAAACAAAACATATTTTCGAATGTAGAAAACTAAATTTTAGTTCAAAAATTTGGTATTTGCCAACATATCTAGGAAACATTGGTAAATCATTTAAGTTACATTTTAAAAACTCTTACCTGTAGGGCGTTGAGCTTGGAATAAATTTGAAACTATTTTTGATTTCCGGAAGGCATGCCTCTATTAATACCTGATATTATAAAGTTTCAAGTTGGTAAGCACAATTATACTAAAAACAATTGGAGAAAATGACTATATATGATTCTACCTTAACGCACGACATGTTTCCATTTGCAAGTTTACGTGTATGTGAATAAACAATATCAATTGCAGCCCTTGCCTACTTGAAGCACATAATAGTTCAAAAATTTGGTATTTGCCAACATATCTAGGAAACATTGGTAAATCATTTAAGTTACATTTTAAAAACTCTTACCTGTAGGGCGTTGAGCTTGGAAGAAATTTGAAACTATTTTTGATTTCCGAAAGGCATGCCTTCATTAATACCTGATATTATAAAGTGTCAAGTTGGTAAGCACAATTATACTAAAAACAATTGGAGAAAATGACTATATATGATTCTACCTTAACGCACGACATGTTTCCATTTGCAAGTTTGCGTGTATGTGAATAAACAATATCAATTGCAGCCCTTGCCTACTTGAAGCACATAACTTCACCGAATCTTCCTCTTTCTAATTCTCCCTGTTTCATCTAGTTTTTCTTTCGATTTGATTACAGACATGGGCGAAGTACAAAAAAAAGTTGGAAGTAGGATTGCTCTAAATGCACATCAACATGGATAACTATTTTTGGGCTACTATTCTTAGAATACCATAATTTTGTTATCTACTGACTTTGTTGAAGGTTGCGTCAGAAAGCAGTTTCAAAGAAACTTTCTTCCTTCTACTCAGTAAAACAAGCATACATACACATATTATACCATATACCTGGAAAATCCGGATACTGTTTGTCCATAAAACTATTCGTCTGACTTGATGTACATTCAGTCCAGACCGTGGCGGAGGTTATTTGTCGTTCCATATCAGCCATAAAACTCTTCCTGTCTCTAGGATGTCTACAGCGGAGTGGATATTAAATTACTTTAACTCTTTACAACAGACTGATGTCTTCCTTTGTACAAGCAAACGAAGAAGTCATATATCACCGTTCTTTCCGTATTCAGGATTTACTACAGCAAGTAAAATACTCCGTGGAAAAGTGAAAGTGTAGTAGGAACGTTGCTTTCCTCGAAATAGATCCTGATTCTTGATTTTATGCTATTCTGGTATCCGTTTTGTGAAAACTCTAAAAGGTGTGCTCAGCAATCTTACACCAAAGTCTTTTTCAAAATGGGCACGCTATACAAAATTAAATTCAATACAGAAAATAAAAAATGCCGCAGTATATATTTCACCGTTGACAGATAAAAGTGAGATGGGACATTATCAAATGCAAACTATAATGTAAATAAGTACATACATGACCTATGGAAAGCCAGAATGACTGATGGAAAGATACAGGTAGTATGAAAAAGTAAATGCCAGACTGACTTCGTTACGTGGAAACCAGACGGAAGTGCCATACATTGCTTTTACTTTTGTACAAGGAGCAACGCATTTTAATAATCAACGGACTTGAGGAGTCGTACAACGCACAGCACATCTAAACAAAAACAAACCTATGAAACGCAGGACGGTGTTGTTAGGAATTCAAAAGTTTTGCAATTACTATCAAAAAATACAACTAAATGACTTGAGGAGTCGTACAACGCACAGCACATCTAAACAAAAACAAACCTATGAAACGCAGGACGGTGTTGTTAGGAATTCAAAAGTTTTGCAATTACTATCAAAAATACAACTAAAATTTTTATAACACCGCAGGGTCATCTGTTATTCATTGCACACAAAAGCACCCGTCGTGGAGGTACCCAACCAGCAGGAACGTGGAAAACAACAATGGTCGGGTGTAAAAGCCCCGCGGTTTGGTTGTATCGTGACCCATTTTAAACAGCAATGGTGAGGTGAGAGACACGCGGCGTCCAGCGTGTTTTATGGTGCATGTTTTGCATAAAATCTAATTTTCTTTTCAGGTTCCCAGCTGCTCTCTGGAAGATAATAGTGACGCACAGGGACACGTTATGCGTAAGAAAGTTTTACAACTCTCCGAGGTCTATGAACTGTAGCTCAATTTCCTACAGAGGGATTATGCCATGTGCCTAAAATTGTTTGCATTGCAAAAAAGCCACTTCTGCATTGGCGCATATGACCATGTCCTTTATGTCACCGACGACCAAAAATAACACGTAATGAACGTATATGGGGCAAAAGGACATCTGAATCTGTTAATAAAACATTATTTACCATAGAGTGGAGTATTAGACAGAAGTGCATCAAACAACAGGGAAGTAATATATAGTTGTATTAATATACACCATTTGTAAATGGTTTTTAAGCAACATCTTTCAAAAATCATATTTATACTAGATAGTAAGCAAACATGTAAAACGGTGGTGTTTAAAAGCAGAGGTTTAAGAAAAAATAATCATGTAATGTTGACTCGTGTACATTGACCCTTGATCAGTTTACATAGGTATGTGGTAAATAAAATCCATAAACTTCGACGTCGTACCTCTACTTCGGAATAAATAGTATGATTCAGAAATTTAGTACGTTTCGACATGAAAATGTTTTTTTTGCAAGTTGAGATATTGATAGGTTATTAGAATACGAGAATATGAAATTGTATGAACGAAGCGGAAAACTTGTGTTTATTTAGTTGTAACGACATGGTCATTTTGAGTTGTTTGTGGAGTACTCTGTCCTGTCTACCCATTGCAAACATCCTATCCGTTTTGCTCTCGAGCCTTGGCTGTCTCGTTGTCAAAAACAAACGGACTGTCAGATGAGGTAGACAAACACCGGGTTTGTGATAGAGATCAAAATCGTTTATTTTATGGCGACAGGAAAGAAATCGATTTTGACAAGGATCACCGAGTATAGGGTCAACGGTGGTGATAGGACAACGACTCATGTTGGCAACATATGAATTTGGGTTAATATTTACCATGAAGTCAACCATATTTCATAAAAACTAGAGTCGAGCTCATTTATATTAAATATACTTTATTACTTAACATTTCGGGAGTTGGGCTGTGGTCAGGGTCTACTTTCTGAACGCTTGCCGACTGGACATACGCGGAGATTGAAAGGGCGATGTGTTGACACAAAAAACTTTCCGAGTTTGCAGATGGAAATACAAACGTAAATACAATAATACAACTCTTCAGGTTTTACAGAGCAGGCTCGATGCTAAAATTTTGCTGCTGAAGAAACAATCAGAGTAGGGGGACTGTAGAATCAAACGCACAAGCGTACCTACTATGCAGCAATATGATGAACGGTAATGAAACGATAACGAACAAATCGTCATACTTTAAAATTAAAAAATGGAACGACAGAAGAAGATAGGTTTAAATAAAGAAGATCATCAAAAATTCGGCGACACTAAAGATGGTAGAATGTAAAATGCACAACAACTAGACTAGACTAAAAGTGTGTGGCTACACTTGTTCTACAAAATGGAGAATGCTTCGATCTACCAGTGAAACAACAGCAGCAGTGACCAATTAAAATTATTAGGGTGAACTCTCCAGTTAGCAAGGGTGCTTCTATTTTTCAAAGTTTTTTTTGGTTCCTTTTTTTATTAGAGTACCAGTAGTAAAGAACGCTGCCAGCTATTGTTACATCCATCTTGTTGAAGGATGATGGTGATACCCGGTGGTTATTTGTTACGAATTACGTTTAACAGGAGAGGATTCTCTTAGAAACGACAAGGCTTCTACTGCTGAGCAAAAAGTGAAAGGAGCATAAAATGGTCTACAAAATGGAGAATGCTTCGATCTACCAGTGAAACAACAGCAGCAGTGACCAATTAAATTATTAGGGTGAACTCTCCAGTTAGCAAGGGTGCTTCTATTTTTCAAAGTTTTTTTGGTTCCTTTTTTATTAGGGTACCAGTAGTAAAGAACACTGCCAGGTATTGTTACATCCATCTTGTTGAAGGATGATGGTGATGCCCGGTGGTTATTTGTTACGAATTACGTTTAACAGGAGAGGATTCTCTTAGAAACGACAAGGCTTCTACTGCTGAGCAAAAAGTGAAAGGAGCATAAAATGGGTTAATCTAATTTCAACGCTTTCTCCTTAATGACTCCGGGTAACCATACTGTCATGAGAAGTTTTGTTTCTAGCAAAGAACTTAAGGTTTTCTTTTTAAGGAAAGATGTACGCAGTGGGAATATTTAATTATTGAACAAATGGACGGTTGTACCAACTCATGATTGCACAGTTGAATACGACGAAATTCTCTGAAAAGTCTGATATTTGGCATGTCAAAAGGGCAAGTGGTCATGTTGTTGATGTCTACACATTTACAAATGGTTATTTGATGAAAGGACTTTTAGTATCCCCACCCACGCCCATGGTATGATTTTGTAAAATGCAACAATAGAGTATACTATCATGATGTCATCAGTTGTAATTGCGATGACGAGTAAGGCAATTTAGTAAAGTCAAGTTTATTAAAAATCGCGTCACGTGTAATCCTAAACCGAAATTGGAACGCACTGCAATATATTCTCTCTGGAAATTGATTCTGGACAAACGATACGACTGATGAAATTGTTGGCGGAGTTGTTGTTTAAATATTCGGATTAAAAATGTTTTTAGGTACATATCTCGCGTGCTACATGGATCCAAGTTGCTATCATGAAATTTGACCTTGACACAGCAGCTGCGTTGAGTTTGATTTCACACGAACTTGTTCAGTTCAACGAACTCACTTTACGTAATGAAAGTGAATGTGTATACCAATGTAATTTTTCACCTTTGTGAGTCTAATAGATTGTTTACATCTTTCATGTTAACACACATGTGTTACATGCAACAAAATCAGGAAAATTTTAAGATTTTTGTGTCGTGCTACAATCGATATACATAGTAACAATAGGGTATTTCGGTTTGTCAGTGTTAAATTCACGAAAAAAGCATTCAATGAAGAAAAACCAGCGTAAAACTTACGCACGCTATGATTGTACAAATAATCTTTGTACGAAATACGAAAGCCTTTTTACTTGAACTTGAAGCAACTGGGAAGACAGAGAGGAGCTAGGAATTTAATTACGAAAGAACCTTTCTATCTCTCCATAAAAACCTGTAACGTAAAGAGGACGTAATCAAACACAACTGTTTCGGGCCTCCAATGACAAAATTCCAATCAGTTTCATTTTTACTCAGAAAGCAAGATAGTTGCATTAACGTTACCAACATTGGCCACAGCAAAAACCACGAGAGACGCTGTTGTAATCCCTTTTTGCCTTACTTATTCCCTCAAGCTTTAGTGTAATGCCAGCAAAAAATGGGATGGAGGAGGTATACAAGGAAAATTGAAATAGGTCTATGTTACGGAAATGAACAGATAGAAAAACGGAATTAGCTGAATTATTCCAGACACTGACGCAGATTCTGCCACAAGTCAAGAAATTACACCCGGCAGACCAACCCCTTCCCCTGAAAGATGAAAACAGAAGGTGCAAAGGCTGACAGCATGCTACTTTCACAAAGAATTGTAATATGAAAATTGGGATTAGCATTTCACCTGTTCTTGTAAGAATGTTCGTCGGGCAAGCTTAGCTTGTCGTTGGAATGGATGCCCGATGTTTATTAAGACGCCGCATTAACTACTATATTTGGTCTATAGCTGAGAAACTATACAGCAGAGATGTAAATATGATGCAAAATGAAAAAGCAGAAAGAGTATGTGTGGTTGCTTTACTGCAATAATATTTGAGACACGGATATGACAAGTACTGTTTTAGCTGGCACGCTGGCAGGTAGCAGCACTTCCTTTTTAAAGACATATATATCATGATAGGGTTTTCAATAATGAAGATTAACTATTCAAACACTCTCAAAATTATTCTTTCCGACAAAATAACAAACTATTTAATTTATAACTGTTTGCGGTAATTTAATAACAAATAATCAAACTAGCTTGCATTACAAAGAACAAAGAATTATTTGTAATTTTTATTTGAACATACTTATTACTAAATAACATAACAGTAACCGGTAAAAGGGATATTAGTACAAGAAGTCCTTCTTCGAGTCGCTTTTTCAGCAGAGAGGAGAGGAAACTTGAGTGTATCTAGAGAGATGGGATTAAAAGGGATTGTTTCCTTCCTTTCCATTACATATACATAATCTTGATTCCGAAGAGGCTGCGGTTTACCCAATAAAATGAGACAAAAGACGAAAATGAAAGAAATTTGTTCGTCATGT
>JAHZNB010000149.1:0-13117 GCA_027744295.1 Callyntrura guangdongensis | reverse complement strand
AAAAGTAGAGCTGCTTAGGGCAACTATTCAAAAGCACTGGTGTTGTATGTTTGGCCGGCAGTCAGTTCAGACGTCTCCTTTTTAAAACAAGGTTTCGGAAAAAACCTGGTTATAAATCTTAATCATAAAAGCCAATATTGCTTTCACTTTAAAAAAAATTGTTTTCAGTTAGGTAATCAAGCATGTTAGTTTTTAAAGTTTTCGAATTCAAAGCTCGAGCTATGGTTGGATTGGTATCGATGAAACTAGAGAAAGCATCCAAACGTTTGAATATTAAAATGCTCGTTTTGAAAACTAAATCATGTTTCATGTTGCGCCACTTCAAAACACCATAGTAGAACCTGACGCGCTACCTATCTTGCTGTAACAATGCACTGGCTTAAAAACAGGCAGATAAGTAAACACAATATATTGTATTCGGTACATATTTGAGTTGTCAATATATGCACAGCAAAATGTCGTTCTCTTTAGTGGCCAGACAGAGAGTGGGGGAGGGTTTGCTTCACTTTAACAATGTTAGCATGACACATTCCAGTCGTTAAGTGTCATTTACCCAAAAGAGAAAACGCTTGAGAAGGTAATACATTATGCACAAGGAAAAATGATTATTTATTTCAATTTATTTTCAAAAAGGAAAACTACAAATGTACTCCGCTCATACTTCGAAATGATAAAAGTAAACTTTTGTATAAACTTGGAGATATTTTGTGTCTGTATATTGTATTTTTTTAAGTACACCTCTCATTCAGCAGTGTTCCATAGGAAGTTTACTCTATCTTTAGTTTGGAGCCAAAGTAAAATAGAGTGAACACACTAGGAAAAGAAAAACGCGCTCAAATAAACTTAGCACACCTACAAGATGTCAATAGTAGTTTTTGTTTTGGTTTATTATTCCGGGCACATTTCAACCACCGAACAATTCTTTCGAGAAAAGTATTAGTATAGCGGCTTGTTTTCTTGTGTGTGTTGTGTGCGTATACACACGTGGCAGTTTCAGGTGAAACTCCCACAAATCAGAGAACAATACGGCAATAAAGTACAGAGTCACGACAAAGTAGACAGGGCACGATGCAAAAAGTCGAAGAAAAGAAGCCAGCAATATGTGTATAAAAGTGAATAATGTGGGCAACATACGCTCTCACTCTCAGATACAGACAATATCAATGGCCAAGTTCTTCTGTGCACAGCAAAATCGACGGAGATGACGACGCAAAGACGGTGAAAGGATGTTTGTAAACAATTTTCTGAATAGATATAATGATACATGTATACCCAATAAAAATGTGCGTGCGATGGTGTGGTTATATCCGTCGTAGAAACATTGAAAGCTCGTTTTACACGCATTTCCTGGTAAAGCTGCATAAAGTTTGTACTTTTGTGGGAAACACATGCTATTGTCTGCCGTGTTTTTGTGAATGTTTGACATTATCATTTTATCTTTTATCACACAAAAATGAAAAAAGCGTTCTTTGATCAAAAAAGGAAATAAAAGGACACAGCATGAATACTTTTCGCGATATGATCATCATCATCATGATATGCTCATAATAATAATGGTAATGCAAAAAACGGCTACACTACATCATATCATCATCCTCCTTAAACGAGGTAGGAGGTAACAACAAGAGCAGAAACTTCCCCAAAGTATACATATGTGATAGGAGAAACACCACAACACATAAACTTACATTTTTTGCCCTTAGGTATATCACATCACATCACAGGAGTAGTAGACCGCTTTACTGATGCTGCTTGCAAAACATCTGGCCGGAATCCTTGCGGAAAAAAGAGAAATAGAAAAGTAGTTAACTGAGGGCATGTGGTGTGTTTGGAAACAAGGAGTATAAAATATCGCACACTTTTTTGCGCTTTCTTATGGCCTACTAACTTATGCATGTATATCCCTTATGCTCAGCGGGTTATCCATGCGGATGTTACTTTCCCCCGTGTAGTCTTTTCTTTCGTGTCACACTAGAGAGAGCACGTATGACGATGGAGACCATGCCCGAAGACGATACATGATGATGTAACTGTCGAAGGAGAATAACAATGCACGAAAATATTTTTGCTTTCCATCTACTGAACCACTACATGGCTTGGCGATGCCACAAGGGCACAAAAATGTTTCTGATTATGGCGGTGACGGTAAACTGGATAACACAATATTTTCAAACTTTATGAATTTATGAACTACACATTTTATTTGTATGTTTTTATCCGCGTGATGAAGATGAAAGAGACAACGATGGAAAGAAGGTACAAAGTATATAACCAAGTCAAGTAGTAAAAAAGTTTTTTTTGAATGGGGTATTTGGTGGTCTAGGGAAAAAGTTAAAAGAAAACAAGCTAAAAAAGTAGAGGTATTTCACAGGAAGGAGTAAGGCAGCTGTGACCGATTCATAATGTTTCACTTTTTAACTCTTCTTATGACTTACTTCTACCGCTATCTGTTGTGGTAGCCGAAGCCAAATGAAAAAAGAGCTCAATAGTTTTTTGGTATTGGATCATACTGCTCAGCAGTGAGGCATCAAAGTGTGTCATTTTTTTGTACAGAATGGTAAAGAGTAGTCGTTCTTCGATCTTGCACATGTAGAGCCCATTGTGAATCAGAAAAATACAATATAATGATATAAAATATTAAACTCGTTATTTCTGCTTCCACTTGCTCGGATTCGATTCCTTCCATCAATGTGTCCCAAAGGGCCTTACCACGATCTAACAGAGTTGTGTAGATTCATTGTGTTTTGAAAGTAACTTTCTTCGTACTTCCCAGCTTCTCTTGATATTATGGTAAAAACATTCTATTTTTTGGAAGCTGCGCTGCAAAAGTTAAAACTATGTGGGTTGGGTGGTTACAAGTTACATTGTACCGTACCAATATTTTTTCTATTTTTCGTTTCTCATTGTAGAAAAATGCTATCAACGATGGAGTTGTAGTAATAGTAGTACCAGTCGACCAACAGTCGAGTCAAGTGACTCTGTCTCAGAGTGTATAGCCACCACGAAAATGTGCTGTATGATTTTGATATTTCCCCANATTTCCCCATACATAAAACATGTTATTTACATTTATTTAGCATGCATTAGAAATGATATTGTCAGGAGGACGATTCTCGAACAAAACTCCGACACGATTTTAGAACGAGATTGAAGTTTACTCCGGCAAAAATATGATAAAATTATTTGATTTTCATAGGGAACAATTGTTGAGTGGAGTTTATCTGCATTTTTCATTGCAGGAACAGTTCGGTAATGGATTTTTCAACGCTCGAATCAATTTACCGTTTAAAATTACAAGTATATGTTGTATCAGCGTTAAAGTGTATTTTAGAGCACACTCCCGTTCATTGTTATCGTACAGTATTTTTTTAAAAAATGCTGTAGCTTGTGCAGATTAGACTGCCATTGTCGCTAACACATTTATTATGAGAATGAGCACACGCAATCTCTCTCAATTGTGAAACTACATGAGTACAAGGAATGTTTTTGGGCACTGTGTTTATGCTTACTATAATGGTAGATGCAAGAATACCAACATGATCAGAAAAATACGTTTTATGTAAATCCCTCTGTATATGTTGTGAAATTACGCAGTTGGTACGCAAATAAGCACGTTTGAATATGCAATTTGATGGTACGCCCCTCTTAAGCGTACAAGTTGGTTACACTTGTTACGATGTGTGACTTTTCTAGTTTTCACTTGTTCCTATTTCACCAGTACAATATTCTATTTGTACCATGTTTGTGGCAACGTCAGACCCGGAAATTCTGGGCCAAACGACATATTTTTAATGAATTTTGAATGGTCTAGTTGCATTTTTATGAAAGGAAGTGGGTTGCTTTTATCTTCCTGAATACTTGAACAGTCGCCATGATCTCAACATCCTACTTCTACACAGTATTTTGGCGGTTTTATGCGTCGTCCAGAAAACAGTATATAATTTTCGTTTCTAGTACAATGCACATGAATTGCAACGACAAGAAAGAGGAAACACGGCTTTGTACGGTTCATGGTATGTTTAATGTATAACTGCTGTACCGAACGTGACCTGTTTATAATACAAATACTCATTGCTTTTATTTTGTAAGATTTAATGAGTTGCACCTACGCATCGTATAGAAGTAGCGATGGTTCAAATGCGATGCATTGTATGAAATGCAAATACAGTTAACCCGAGAGGTCACTACCCTGATGAAGACAGAGATTCCAGTTGGAAACTTGTTTCATAAATTAAGTGTCTATGAATACAAAATAGCGATAGATATGAATTGAAGTGTGGTAGCATGTGTAATTTCAATGCTGTTTTAAGCATTTTGAAGTTAAATACTTGGCGGTGTACAAGCAAAGTGCTTTCATCAAACCGTTTTCGTTATTTCATATCCGTTAATATACATAAGTCCCCCATCAAATAAAACACAAATAGGCAGTAAATTTTTATGTTCCTGTAATATTTTCTACATTTTTTCTGCATCGTGCACATGACATCATGTATTCTTAATGATCTACCCATACCTTGTAATACTGCACCTACCTGTGAAATAGAATCCATCGACCTACATACACACTTTCACACACACACATATTATTACTTTTTATATAAATAGGAAGTCTGAAAACGCTAATTTTAGTTGAGATTTGCGATAAATATGGAGCCACAGCAAAAACAATACTAACATCCCTACACCCACCCACGGTCCCTTTACAATTTCATCTAGTCCTATCGGAACCCAGCCAGTTTTTACAAGCACTGGCTGCGAGTCATTGTCATGCAATAATAAATTACAAGTGAAGTATTATTTACTTCGTGCTAAATTTCCTGTTCATCCTAAAACAACAGAATGGCTTTGGTACAAATAAATTCTTGGAAAACTATAGCAGGCAGCCCAGTACACAATGCAATAAAACACTTGTGTATTATTACATCAATATGGGGAACAGAAGAGGAAGAGATGCATAATGGTATTTATTCTGTAACGTGTTTAACTCTACTTACCCCAGTATTAGTTCTAGCTCTAGACTTACTATATTCAAGTATATTTTTTTCAACACACACACACGCACGCATACGGCTTTTTACCTGGAACCGCGTGAAAATCCCGGGCACTGGAACTATATACCATTTTACTGCCTCCAACAAGGAATAACAACAACACGGTATGCGGAACTCCCTTGTGGCCTAACACGATGGAACATCACATGCATTCATAGTGCCATAATAATATGAACATTCAGAGGGTGACACTGTAGCACGGCCCTCACCTACAGCCTCTAACGTGCGTTGTACTTTACATCAAAACCAACAACTAATAGCACTTGCAACATTAGTAACACAACAACACACAGCTTCTCTTTCTCTTTTCCTTTCTCCTCTTTGTAGTCACTCACTCCAAAACTCAACTTTACCTACTTCATCACCACATGTACAAAACGTACGGTGTGTGTAGGTATCTTCTTTTTATACTTGCTTTCTCCCCTCTGTATGAGCAAATTTATGGCCAACTTTTACCAAAAAAGAATGAATGCCTGCACACGGCATGGCATAAAGCACACGTGAAATTCTCGCAGAGTAGTCTTGTCAGCTTTCTCGAGTAAATCTAGTGCGAAATTTTGTCACGACGGACGGGCGAGCACATGAATTAGTGAAAGGTCGTTGTAAAGTGTGCTGCTGGTGGTGGTGTGTGTGTGAGTTTGGAGAACACTTTATGCTACTGTGTGCCTACCTCCCTACCGAGAGCCCACTTCAATTTCGCTAAATTTCACTTGACTGCTGCCGCTTGGTGTTGCCCTGTCTTTCTATTTATGTACAGTGTCTGCACACACCGCCACGTATAATAATACTATGTACTTTTGTAAGTATGTGCCTGTCACTTCCTCCCTTTTGTGGCAGGTAAATAGGCAGTTGCTGTACTGTTTGTATAAGTATATAGAAAAAGTTGCTTTTAAAATTAAATGGTTCGTATGAGCGCCCTTCTTCTGTTCTTTCCCTACTTTCTTACGATTAAAGTAAAATGTATTATTGGTATCTAAGTAGAATATACAAGCATGCACTCCCACTATTATAGACAAATAGTGCATCCTTTTGAAGAATAAATATGTTGTATTTACACATGCTTTTGCTTTTCTCTTTTTTGTCGAGTTGAAAGTGAACAAAGGAATGATGATGGTGGTAGTAGTAGTGGTCTTGCTGGTGTGATGATAATGGTGAAAGGAAGAAAAAAAGAATCTACACCAAAAAGTAAGACGTGTTTGTATGGTTGTATTACGGTGAAAGGATCACTGGCAGAAGAAGTACTACTGCCAGCACCTGATTGTATTATACTCCAGAGAATCATACGTGAATACTTAGTAAGCAAGTTTTTCTGTCTTATATACCGTTCCTGATGTTTGTGTATCTCTGTAAGTACCACTTACACAGCAGCAGATATACGTGTTATAGTAGGTACATCAGCAGGATATATAGCTACGTAGGTATTATATTACAACAACAATGAATACAAAATATCTGTGTGAGAGAGGATGGGCTATTTGCATAATGCTGATATATTAGCTCCCACATTTCCCTTAAGGATGAAATGAAAGCCATGCCACACAAACGAACATAAATAGAACTCACTCGCAGTTAATACTATCTTCTACATCATAGGATATTGCATTGTATACATAAAAAGGAGAACGGAGAGAAAATATTGCCGGAAGGACGTGTTATGTCGCATCACATCACATCACTTTCTCACTTTTCTTCTTTTCTCTGGCTTTTCCTTTTGTACATGCCAACAACACCACCACATTGCCGCTGCCACTACATCGCCACTAAACCAACCACTGTACAACGACAACAATAAATATACCACCAGCATCGCGTATTGGGAAACCTTTTTACCGTTTTTTCCAATAAAGATCTAGTTAGGCTTTATATCGTTTTCCATTCTTTTGTCGTGTGTTATCTAGCTGACTTTTACGTAAAGTGATGTCGATGATGCGATGGTAGAATTGCTGCTTTAGTGATCATGTTTTTGTACATTTTCTTTCGTCAAGCGTCTTGATACTCTTGTGTGTACACATACAGCAGGGATGTCTCTTTCTTTGTATGTGAGATATCGTTTTGTTATGTTGTGTCTGGGCGATATTTGCGTTTAAAATCATGACTGTCTGGTAGGCAGGTCGGAATCTTGACGCAAACTTTGGAAATAGTAAAGTGGATAGGGAAGTGTTCTCCGCACAATAGTGAGCCGTATGTAGCATCTGTACTTTATTGACAAGCCGTGTGTATAACGCTGTCTTGTGGTGTATCATTATTATTATCATCAGGGGTGATATTGATGAATGATGATATTCATGTCGCTTCCGCTGTGCTCTCATGTTCTATTCCAAATAGGGAATGGTGCATAATGGCAGTAGTGGTGATGGTGGAAGGAAAATATATGGTCGTAATTTGATACAACATGAGATTCTCCTGAATAATAATACCTGCCAGATATTTTGATTCTGTTCGTTGAGTGAGATGATCAAGGATTCATGGAAATTCCAAATTGGTGACAAAGTGAAATTAAATACGATCTCATAATGATATGATGACACTGCATAGTCGTAATAATAAAGACGCTTGCTATCAGCAAACTCTAGTCGTCACTAGTAACCTTTACCAACGAAACATGATTTAATCCTCATTTTCATCGTCAAAATATGCATAAACGATAGAAAGAGCAATTCGGCATGACGCATGTTATAAACCGTTAATTTTTATAAATAGAGTTGCTGTGCTGGCTCAGACAGATTTGTTACTTTCAGCAAAATTAAAAGAAATTTGTATCTTGTATTCACTCAACAGTATTATTGAGATTCCACAGTAAAATGACTGGTCTCAAATTTGTCCGCATCCGCAACAACACAACCTGATCCGTTGATCAGTTTCGCTACTACCTACACATGACATTTGAACGCGGTTGTATAAACAAACATAACTCATATGAAAAACCTTGTGTGTTTAGTATTTATTACACTTTCCCGTTACCAGCAGTTGTTGAATATTTATTATTTGCTTACCAGTACCAGTAAACTTGTTTTCCACTTTCCACTAAAGTTGACCTTTCTCTGGTCTTTCATGTAAAATATAAAAATAATGAGTACGCCCAGTATGTTGTTTCATCGACTTTTGTTTAAGAATTTATTGACATCAGAAATAAACCCACGAAGTTTTCATAGTTCATTTGCTATTTGGTTCACTGTCAATAGCTTCTATCGGTTAAAAAAAGTTTTGTCAACTGGAAATGTTACTACCAATTATTATTTTTTGAAAAATCTTTTGATATGTCATCCTAAACGAACACATACAGACCACTGAAGATATTTTAATGATGACTGTAATACCTAAATGAACAATGATACCTAAATACCTAAAGTATGGCGTGGTACACAGAACATAGCTGTCACGTTCACGTTGCTTTATTTATTTCTGGTAGATACGTGTTCACATAAGCTCGCATGACCAACTTGGTTGAAAGCATGTAAGCATCACAATTACGTCCTGTTATTCAATCTGGAAACATGAAATATTGGTCAATTCCACGTAAATTTAATAACGGTAAACATACCACCAGTAATTCTTAAGAGTATACGTTCCATTAAATCAACGACGAAAAGGGCATAGAAATGTTGTCGAGAGTACAAAATTTTCAAACACGTAAACACAACTAAGGTCATTATTACAGACATTGTAAACCTTGTGCAAAATTAATTCGTAGCGCAGTACATGAGATACAGATATATCTACGATATAGTATATTTATATATAATTATCACAATTACGTCCTGTTATTCAATCTGGAAACATGAAATATTGGTCAATTCCACGTAAATTTAATAACGGTAAACATACCACCAGTAATTCTTTAGAGTATACGTTCCATTAAATCAACGACGAAAAGGGCATAGAAATGTTGTAGAGAGTACAAAAATTTTCAAACACGTAAACACAACTAGGGTCATTACAGACATAGTAAACCTTGTGCAAAATTAATTCGTAGCGCAGTACATGAGATACAGATATATCTACGATATAGTATATTTATATATAATTAAGTCATAACAAGTGCATTGGTTCATAGTGAAAGCTAAAATCAAGCCTTTTTGTTGTTCATAAAAGCCATGGACAAAGGAAACGCTGCTTTCATTTAAAAGAGACAGCTAGTAGTAGTAATAATGAAAGATGAATCCCTTTATAACATGACGGCGAACGGGATGCTCTGAATGCACCAGTGCCAGCACGAGCTTGTTTTGGTACTTGACTAGATTATAGATACAACAAAGCGCATAAAAAGAGCCCTTGGCCCGTTTTGACGGTTCGTACATTTAATACGAGAAGGGTGCTTGTGCCTCTTGTATTATTCGTCAGCTAAATTAAACTAGGAAGTATGTTGATGGTATTATAAAATTAAGGACGCAAGTAGGTTATTTGTGGGAAGATAAAATGTTATTTTTTGTTTCAAAAAGTTTCAAACTTACTTAAACTTAAAAATGTTAAGTTGCAACTTGATTTGTGTTAGTACTAGTATGTGTGTTAGAGTTGCTAGAAATTGTACAATTCGTCTACAAAAATAGATGTTAGCGCACTTCCTTCATCACATCATAAGTAAATTTCATTTTAATATTTTTGCCACTATCGTTCCTTAAAAGGCTATGATAAATAAAGTGTAAGCCACCGTCGCCTGCATAAAACGACCGAGTTCCAGGCATTTAGATACATTTGTAAAGGAATTTAGGGCTTATTAGCAAGGGGACCCTGTTGTAAAAATTTACGTTAACAGCATTCCTCTAGTATTACAATCCAATTGTTTGTCTTTCAAGTCAAATTGTGTTAGAGTTGCTAGAAATTGTACAATTCGTCTACAAAAATAGATGTTAGCGCACTTCCTTCATCACATCATAAGTAAACTTCATTTTAATATTTTTGCCACTATCGTTCCTTAAAAGGCTATGATAAATAAAGTTTAAGCTACAGTCGCCTGCATAAAATGGCCGAGTTCCAGGTATTTAGATACATTTTACATGCTTCAAATTAAAGTAGGTAAGTTTTGTTGCATGTTTAACAAGCTGCAAACAACAACGTAATAATACCTTATAAAAGTGCCCCGTTTACTGGAATACTGTACAAGCCACACTAAACATCATCAGAGTCAGACCTGTAGTGGTAGTGTTGTTCAGAGTCAGGAAAGCTTTCTACAGTAATGAAATTCATAATTATTATAAAATAACTATTAACTAACCAACGAGTATTAAATGGTTACAAGAATGGGCCTACTAGGGAAAGTAAGTCGTAGCCAGTAAATGTCGTTACTGGTTTGTGTGGAGTAGGAGCCCACAAGAAGGAAATTAGTGGAGAACGTACATGTATTACAGGCCGGTAAACCGAACACAAACCGAGATGGGCAGTCCTAGGGCAAAACAATAATGTTCATTATTTCCTTAACTTACTCTGTTATTTCAGAGTAGAGTCAGGCACATAAGGAAGTTCGTAAAATGCACGCTCAGTCAGTCTCGCTGAGAATTTTCAGGGAAAATACAAAAGCAGAGTCGTTACACCGTATTGGTCTCTCTTTCCGTGCTGTGTACATGTGAGCCAGGAAGAGAGATAATACCCATGAATGTGTAACCGACACGAAGAGTTTATTTCTGGCAATTTATGTTTGTTTATGAGCAATAACACCATTTATGAGAACGAGTTCATTTATCTTTGAAGCTCATTTCATGTTTTCTCTTTCTATATACACACTTTCTCTTTTCTTCCCATAAACGAGCGTATATGTCTAGTGGTCTGGTGGTGCTTGCTTTCTTTCACCAGCTTACCAAAATTTTGCCATTCCTGCCACCCACTACAAAAAGCAATTTTACTACAACTGCACATCTACTACGGCTGCTCCTACTAATGTTAACATCCTTTCTATTACAATTACTGCAGCAATAACACCATTTACTGCTGCCGCACTATCCTTCTCGTCATCCCGCTATCATTTTTTCTCTGACAGACTGATGAGTCGTCTTGTTATCTCCGCCTAGAAAGGTACCAGTTACGAGAACCACGGCGTATCATATATAACGTTGCAACAACCACACAACTACCAAACAAGTTTCTAAGTTTGTTTCGTTGCTACCTAGACTGTTCTCTAAATGAACCACCTATTCATTACTTTTTTTCATTTTTTTCATGGCCAAAACTCATTCGTCTTTAGTCATTCACTCATTTTAAATACAGATTACGTGCTATCCAGTCGGCTTTTACTCATCCGTCTCTTTTGTCAGTCAATGTCGGGACGACGATCATGATGACAATCTGCAACAGATGAGCAATAAACTAGCGTAGAAAACTCGCAATAAAAAGTTCAAAGGAAGGGAGAATAGAAACGACAAGGAATTTTGTGTTTATGCATGTTTCATGACGATATACGACACGATGATGTGGTGGCATGTCATTTTATGGCTTTGCTTTTGTTTTCTTTCTTCTCATCCCTTGTTTCATTCACTACAACTACAAACATATCATACAATAAACGCACAACAGCTAACAGCTTACACATTACAGAAACACGTTCCTGCCTACAATACATCTCGGCTCGTGCTCGCAAAGTTAGGAGTAGAACAAACGATGTGAAAAAATGCCGCGTGCTTGTTAGATTGTAGGGTTCAGGAGAGCTACTTGTATGCAAGGAACATATATACACCGGCTGTTTATAAATTAAAAGAATGAAGGTCCCGTTTCCCATTCACCAAGAAACACAGCAAGTCTCATTGTTAATAAAAATAAATATGCATTATATTGCCACTCCTTCTTCCTTTTGCTGCAAAATGCAATGTCACTGCACTAGCTGCCTGCCCCTTTTGTATAGTAAAAACAATTTACTACTTGTATGTATATATTTTAGTTAATCAAACAAACACATCGCGCCAACCATTTTTATAGTTTTTATCATTTCCCCTCGTCCTATTTTTATAGTCGAATGTTTTTACAGCTTTTCTCTATTGGTAATTATTACTGAAAGATGGGTATGCACATTCCCAGAGATATCCCGAATGGAATGCTGCTATAACAGAGGAAAGATAACGAAAATAAAGAATTATTTAACTGCAAATCTCCTGCCATAAAATGCTAATCTTCGAATAGTTTCCTGCTTCTCTAAAAATGAACTCTGTGAGTTTGTCAGGCATATATATTTGAACTACCTTATATGAATGTGTACATGTATTATAATATCTATATGTTTATATGATTACTTGTTTCACCGTTTGAATATTTCATTTTTATTGTTCTCTCTTTTTGTACTACATTCCAGTTTCGATGCACGAGGTAGAGGGTTGAAGACGGCAAAAACATGGTCTTCCCACGCCGGTTTTGATGAGAGAGCTGCATTCCAAGCAGGATCATACCCAGCTCATCTTCTTGTCAATGAGTTACAGGAGGGAGACCAAGGAGTTTTTAGGTGTCGTGTAGATTTTCGCTACTCTCCAACGAGAAACGCTTTGGTGAACTTGACTGTTGTGGGTAAGTAACAAAAAATTACTCTCACCAACGAACCTTCTTCTAGTAACACAGTAGGGAAAAGGGGTTACCCTTCCTTATAAACGAAACTGTTTACTTAATATTAGCAGTCATTGTTTTAGAATGACACCAGGGATTCATGTCAAGAACTAATGAAAGTTAACACTCCAGAAAGCAGTAATCATTAGAACGTGGTGTGTGGTAATACACACACAGAGAGAGACACACTATCACACTCGTCTCTCTGCTTCTTGTCTGATCGTCGAAAGTTTAGCTTCTCTTTATTACCCGTGTGGATGCAAGCATGCATGCATACTTCCGCATAAAATATTATTACGCAGCTGGGAAGCCAAAAACATGTAGCCAAGTATGTGCCTATATAGGATATATAGTCCCTCCCTCATTCAAATAATCCCACTGCTTTTGTTACTGGAAATAATGTTTTTAATCTATCATTGAATGCACACTGCAAAGAAGAGCACGACATACTAAAGAATAATCAGCAGAAGACTTTTTTTATCCTACATACCAAGCCACACCATTCCTACTTTCGCACATTAAAAATCATGTGGGAATTATGAAGAACA
>JAHZNB010000148.1:0-13312 GCA_027744295.1 Callyntrura guangdongensis | reverse complement strand
TCAAACTGTTATACATATGGCACGGTGTTTGCATGTGAATCTGTTGAAATTAGAAAGAGAAAGTGATGATCGTCACGCGTAAGGATAAGAATTTTTCTTTTACACCCTGTAAGGCCAATGAAAAGTTTTCCTTAAGAGGACGAAATCGTTGAAATCTAAGATGAATTAAACCTGTAAACAAAAACTGTGAAGAGTGCGGACTCACACGGTAGGATTGCAAATTCAAAGACCTACACAAAAGGAGCAGTCTGACAAAAACATATTTCTTTGTTGGAGTGCTTATCTTGACAATACACAATTTCCGCTCCGATTAATGTGGTCAAATAATCATTGCAATAAACGCTTTATGACCATGGCTTTATTAGATTAATACACTGTGAAACTGATCGACTACGTAATTTTAATCTTTATGATATTAATATTATGTTTATATGCTTTTAATCAAAATACGATGTATATAGTAAAAGTTAAAACTTTATAAAGATTGAACTCACAATGGAAAAACCAACACTACCGATCTGTAATCAGATTTCACGCATATTCATAGAAATTCAAGGGTTAACCATGTAGATAAGGGCTATAAATAAATGAGACCAAGTTAAATTAGCTATTTTAGTTTGAAATAAGGTATCTGTGACTTCAGTCTCTAACGAACTTTACTTCTTGCGTAGTCAAAATGAAATTTTTCCATTTTGTAAGTTTCTATGAATTTAGAGTTCTCTTTTTTATGACCGTATTAATTTGTACTATTGGTGAACTGAGAATGTGAAACTTTGTGAAATTTTTAGGTAGATAGACTCCTCCTCCTATTTCTGCTCATTCTCGTGGCAGTTTGTCGTATTAACGCAACAAAGGGTCACGGAAAAAACAGAATCATTGTCATTCAAACAGGTCATCGAAATGGCGGATGGGGAGGTTGGGGATGGGACGGAGGTAATTTTTAATTTAGCTTTATTTTATGTGCTACAAAGTATCAGCACATAATAACTGTTCCCCATACTAAATACTAAGCATAACAAATAATGCTTTCCTTCCCGTACCAACTTACGAACATTTAGAGTTATATAAAAAACAATTTCAATTTCAGGTCACAAAGTGATCCATCATCATCACGGCGGAGGTAATTGTAAAAATTGTCTTTATTTTTGTGAACAACGGATTCAGTCATTACAATGTCTGATTAGCAGTCATGATGATAGCCACGCTGTAACCAAAGATCTGCCTAAACTATATTACAGGTCACGGGGGAGGTCACGGGGGTGGTTGGGGCGGCGGATGGGGCTGGGGAGGTTGGTCTTGGGGTAAGTTGAAACATAGGTGTCTAATTAAAGCTATCAAAATTGATTTTTTCTAAGTCAAAATAATTTTTAACAGGACGACGCTGAAAAAATAAATGGATTCGATTATTCCCCACTACAATTGGTAATGTGTTCTTTCAAACTGCTTGTTTCAAATGTGGATGGTCTTGGGGTAAGTTGAAACATGTGTCTAATTAAAGCCATAAAAATTGATTTTTCCTAAGTCGAAATAATTTTTACAGGACGACGCTAAAAAAATATAAATGGATTCGATTATTCCCCACTACAATTGGTAATGTGTTCTTTCAAACTGCTTGTTTCAAAAAATATTTTGTACGGAGACCTAAATAATAAATGAGTTTTTCGAGTGACAATTTAAGTGAGAACATTTACTTCTTGGCATTCTTACATTCGCAGGCTAGACGATTCTAGTGAATTTGAATCATCCTCACTTATCTTTCAAATTATTTCACTTGGACTCAAAATTATCGTACAAACCCAAGAATATTTAACTTTATTATGACGTAACCGTGCTCTATGTCTAGATTCATTGATAAATTAACGAGAAGCAAAAACTTGGACGTGCCGTTTGGCTATATTTGTGGCAGAATGTCTTTAACTTCTGAAACCAGCTAAAATAAATATTTTGTACGGAGACCTAAATAATAAATGAGTTTTTCGAGTGACAATTTAAGTGAGAACATTTACTTCTTGGCATTTTTACGCATTCCCAGGCTAGACGATTCTAGTGAATTTGATCATCCTCACTTATCTTTCAAATTACTTCACTTGGACTCAAAATTATCGTACAAATCCAAGAATATTTAACTTTCTTATCACGTAACCGTGCTCTATGTCTAGATTCATTGATAAATTAACGAGAAGCAAAAACTTGGACGTGCCGTTTGGCTATATTTGTGGCAGAATGTCTTTAACTTCTGAAACCAGCTAAAATGTAATCACTAATCACCCATATAATCCTATCGCTTTTACACACACACACACACATAATAACGGTATTAACAACGAATGTTATCCATGTGTACATTCGTGTTTATCCAAGCATCTCATCCCAGCATCATTCCATCCGCATCTCATTTTTTCCTGAAAGCACTACATGAACTGAAAGAGATCATTAGGCTAAGATATATTACCATTTCATCTCCGTTCTTCTTTCACTCGCCTTCACGTCTGGTTATTGGAACTTCGCCACTTTGTCATGTTTTCCATGTAAAAATGCTGGTTGGTAGATGGTACGGATATGTCATGTCAACTTAATCTCAAGTCCTCATCTTCTCATCATTAAATGCCCATGCGTTGCTGTGCTGCTGTGTGTATTCTCAGGTGCTTAAATATTTCTTCGGGCCATTTACCCTAGTTTATCATCCTTTGCATCCTCATCATCATCGTCATCAAATATTAAACACTCTCTAGAGTATTATCGTAAAAAACCTACATACCTACTTTGTCGTTGGTACATCCACCTTTTTAGAATCGATTATTGACCCAGCCTGTCAATCAATATCTTGCATTACCATTTACCATCATTTGTTCCTACACACCTACAAGTATGGTATACGCGATTACTACTCTGATATATCGATATTACACACAGCACAGCTTACCTAAAACTAAAACCAACACAACAACCACAACTTTTTTTAGCAGTTCCAGACACCAAACAATAAATAGCACCATTTACTATTATCATCGAAAATCACATTTCCTGTGTCTAAAAAATACAAAGTCGAAAAAAACACGTATGCCCAGCCCAATAACAACACATATCGTGTGTATGCTCCTTATGTTGGGGATTATCCCATGGTGTGCGAAATATTCAATTTATTTATTTATTAAGCAAAATATAAGAGGGTAAAGTTCTATAACAGCTTGTAGGTATGCATGTACTTTTTTTCTCCCAGGGCTTTGTCCTTCTTGGAAGTCTTTCTTTGAAAATTGGAAAGAGGTAATGAAGATGAGGAGGAGGAAGAAAACTACTAATGAATGACTTGTGTATTATTGCTTCACGCTGATTTGCAATTGTATTGTAGCTTGAACACATAATATTTCATTCCTCATATTATTTTCCACTCGCAAGTATTTAATGGCAAAATTGCCTCTTGCATATTCTCTCGCACATTTTCCTGCTCCTGCGTGTGTATCAGATTAACAACTCAAATCTCATGATAAATAGGAAAACGGGGAAGGGATCTTACGAGAAGCCGTTGACCCACTTTCTATTAGTTTGGTAAATATGTATTTAGGATACGTGTACGTTTTTTAATACGTGTTTTTAGTTGTTTTTTAATATGCATAAAAATTTATCTCCACAAGATGACTTATGGTTTTACGCCATTTTGCATGGGTGAGTGACTTCAATAATCCGGACTCATGGTTTTGCTGTAATTTATTATACAACACAGCACCTCTCTGTCTAGTGTCTACCATATAGTACAGGTTTACCATATAGCAATGTTTATAGCGATAAATATGATGTTGGACATGTTTTAAGGTTGTCTTCTTGTTCCAGGTTCACCAATGTCAACTTTTCTTGCACTCTTATGGTACTTAGACCATGAAAGGAAAACAAAAACATCTGCTGCAGTTTGTAATTTTCGGGTAATGCAGGAAGAAAAATGAGTAAAAACGATGATGATGATCCGATGAGTTCACACGTTCAGTTTGGGTTACTCTCCAACACCCGGTTTGTTGACCTAATCGTATTTTTCAATGAGTCTGCCTCATCACGATGACGAATAATGACAATGCTATACATGCTTTGCTGACTATTTCTAATTTGTATATCGTCACTACCAATGTTTTTGGCAAAGATTATTTCCGTAAAAGTTATAGGCATATAATATTACACACCTTTTATGAATATCTTGTTTCAGAGAAATGCAAATGAAGTGGAAATAGGAAATAGGTTCGAAATGGTATAAAAGCAGGGGCCATTCAACATAAAATCAACCAGTGCTAAAGTGAAGACTCAAACGAAAAAGTTAAACAGACAATCCAAGAAAAAAAGCTTTTTGGTACTTTTACCTATATTTTAAAATAAAAATGGAGTACAAGATTCGTAAGGAATCCCAGACCTGTAAGTTTCTGAACAAAACTTTTTAAAAAATTTAAAGTACGAGACGAAAGAATTAGAAAGTTGTAATTTTTTCATTTAAAATATTTCAGTGTTGGAGAAGGTCTTCAACAGCTATGAAAGGAGGGGCCTGGTACGAAGCTACCAACTGGGTGCCATGCTTCGTGCCCTGAACCCAGAGCTGAATCCATCAGACGACGAGCTTCGTCAACGATTTTTGGAATTTGACTCGGACCGTGTTGGTGCCCTGGATTTTGACTCGTTCAACAGGCTTGCAATCCAATACCTACTTCAACAGAGTCGACGGGAATCAGACGGATTTACGCATAAGAACTTGATTCGACTTGCGGATTTTGAGTAAAATCAACACCCAGTTTTACCAAGTTTTGTAATATTTAAATACAACAATTTACTTTAATTCATTACACGATACTTTTCGTACCTGTTTAACTGGTCATCAGAAATAGAGATATTTCCTGCTATTACTTTAAGGAATTTATCAATGACTTATTATTGGAAATAAAAGACATTTTCATCTCAAATATATTCAATGATTTATGGTGTTTTAACGAATAAACATGAAATGAATCATACATTGAATAAATTATATACAGCAATTGCAATGAACAATGGTTAAATCAAAAGGGTTTGATATAAACTTAGGAGGTAGAACTGCATACACGCAGTATTTAGTTCCGTGTCAAAAAAGTCGGTTTAAGTTATAATGTTTAAACTGCTGAGAGTCATTATTCACAAGACAATGCTCATTTCCGCTTTTGTGGTTGTATTATTGAGAAACCACTTCTCTCGAAATGTATTTTCCAGCTAATTTACGAGACTGGCCTGTTTCATGTTCCCGTCGAGTTTGGAGAATAATTTCGTTTTTAGTACGAAAGCAGTTATTTTTGCCCTGACTGAATGACAGCCAGTATTTCACACGGAAACTTATACTTTTTTGTCATTTTCAATTTAGAGGATGTCTGGATTAAATATTGACTAATGATTATGAGATTTTATGATTTTTTTATTTTGTTTTTCCAAAATTGGAATGGACAGGAAGTACACTGTCTCGCGTCACACACAGTCACGAATCCAATGGACTGTTGTCGTGTTATGAAAATTGTTTTAAGTGTATTTGCGTGCCAAAATATTTTTCAAAATGAACCCAGCTTCGAAAGAAAGTAAAGAATCCAAATTGTCAAACCGATTCCGTTAGAGCTAATAATACGCCAGAGTGTTGTAAAGTTACACGTAGTGAAATGAAAAAATAAACAAATATAACGCAGTATTTCTGCAGTGAACAAGAAAAGAAACAAACTTGTATCCAGTTACAAGACAACTGCAATATAACGAATGATAATATATGTACTTACTTGTTCTAACTTAAAAAACAAACTGCAAACTGTTAATGCTTGCGTAAGTATACACTTGTATACTTATCAACTAAAGGTTATGCATGTTTCAACACAAACCACAAACAAACTCATAAGTTCCATGAACAAACGTAGTATTTATTTCTCGTTTTCGTACGCCCAGTAAATCATAACGATACGGCATGGTACATTTACATTAATTATACATCACCAGAATACATTGTGCAATTTACAACAACGCATCTCCAATCCCAATCACATCTTTAAAGTTATCTCCGAAGATATATAGTATCACGCACATACACCGTGCAACTTTTACAAACCTTGAAAATAAGTCCTCAGCAATGAACTCAATCACAATCAATTATAGTAGCACAAACGTTATGTTTTTCGTGCTTCATTTTAGCAGTGATTTTAATTTGATATAATGCATAAAAGTACCAGAAAAGTACTGTTTTTACGGTTTCAGAAATGTCAGAAATAATTGCAATTTCGAGCACATCATAGCCGTAAATTATTGTAGTTCAATAAAATTTTGTATGAAGATGGCTTACGTCATTTCAAAATGTTACACTAGGAATATAAACATCCAAAAGTAATATACTATAGCTGCTATAAAGAGTACGTTGAAAATTATATGACCTTCAAGCCTCTGAAAACTTTTCATTTTTGGTGCGTCTACCATTTTACTGTCCCCAGAAAAGCTTCAAATTATTGAGAGCTTGGTTGAAATAACTGTGATGATTAATTATTGCTTCCATTAAATACTTCCACTTGTAGAAAATGCAGTAATTTTTAAGTAAACAACTTTTGATTTTTTTCTTAAGAACGTTTAAAACTTTTTTTTATATAATTATTTTATCAGTACATTTTTCTTATAAACTATGTTTTATTATAACAATAAATCAGGATGTTATCCAAACCGTTTATTACTGTAAATAACTTTAAATCACTGAAATATAACCGTTAACTTGTCGATTAATACAGAATAGTATAAGTAAAGTAGTGTTGTAGGATTAATGTGCAGTAAGGTAATCTGAAGAACAGTTTATTTGAAACTGAGGTCGACGATGAGTTGTCTTGTGCTGAAGGCTCACTGAGCGTCTTCTGCATCCGCAAAGTCGGCCAGGTAAACGTGATGCTTGTGAATGAAACTATCACTGTCTCTTCGTGCTGCCTTGACGAGGAAGTGAACGGCAATCTTGTTAAAAGTATCCAGATCAAATTTTCCTTGTCCTTCAGTGTCATGTCGGGATGCAACTTCTTCCAACTCGGTCTGTTCAATGGTTATATCTGGTCGCATGGCTTTGAGCATGCTGCCCAACTGATAAGTGCGAACGCATCCACGCCTTTCGTAAGTGTTGAATGTCTTTTCCATCACTGGTTGAGTGGCAGAAAATAAAAGATGAGACGAAAATTAGCGTGTATAAAGAAAGTCTATATTGAAACATGACGTGCGTGGTTTCACTTTTGTATGATTAGAATGATACACCGTGTATTATATTTTGTCATATGACTAAAAAAAAGATGATTATGTATGACAAAGAAAAAAGGAGGAAGCGCATATGTCATGTGAAAATGTGTAATTATAGAGCTTGCTAATTACTAATGTCTGAAAAACTTACCGGTTTGGGACTCCTTGCGAACCTTGAACTCCTAAAATAAAGTCAAGAACAAGTTAAAAGTAGAAAATGAAATTAGGCAGCTGTTATTCTCAAACTTTTAAAAAAATGAACACATTTAATAAAACAGTTGTGTACAGTTACCATTTCTGAGGTTTGTTTAAGTTTGTAGGAAAAGTTTCTTCAGAAATCACAGATTTTCCTTATTCCGTAGATGCACCTGGCAGCTTTTTTCGTAAGATTTTAATAGAAATGTAAAGCTTTTGCTTTTACTTCACCAACTGTTCTTTTCACTTTTTTTAGTAGTAGCTTAGTCTGTTTCTGGGAAATGACTGATGGCTTCAGAAGCTGATTCAGGTCACTTTTATACACCAAAACTGAGAACATACGTTTAGTTATTAGTTAAGAAAGTTTTTACGCATCAAGAAACTTCCGTTGACTTTATGCAAAAACAGGGACAACGTACATCATCAGAAGGGGGCGACGTACAAGTTTCCGGCGTTCTGGTGGTCTTCCAAAGACTACCGGAGACAACAACTCATCTCATCACCATCATCATATTATCTCTCGGATAATTAGGAACAAACCAGATTTGTTTTCAGTTTGTTTGTGCAGATACACACAAACATCTCATCATCGTCAACACCGACATCACGTACACAAAAACATACCTAGTTCGTCATTTTCGTTTGAAAACAATCTACTATAATAATATATATCGATCTTAGCTACTTTCCTGGGGATTTTTTCGTTCGAGAATATAAGTTCAATAACGTCGTGGTCGGTCGGTGTCTTGCCAGTTTTAGGACGTACATACCATACGCTGGCTCGTTTGGCTCGTTTGGGTTCAACAAAATTTAAAACTTTTCTGTCAAAACAAAAATGATCGAAAGCTATGTACCTGGTTCGCAGAAGCAACCTACTTGAGTCTTGAGACACACACGTACACACACATACACACATTAACTTAAATATAAACCCTCTTTTTGTATCAACAGTTCAACAAAAACAAATTGGAATTATTGGGAAGGCGGCGGCAGATAAGCACATCGATTTTGACTATTCCACTACATAGCAATTAATTAAACATAATTAAAGGTTTTCCTAATTTCGAATTTTATAGTAGTTTTATGTACATTCGCTGACTTGATCAATGGATCAAGAGACTCGAATTTTCACGCAGTACTACTATAACAAGATACCAAAATAACCAAAATATAAGTGGTCCATGGCGGCAGGACTTTAAAAAATCACAAAAATAAACTAAAAATCTCGTGTACGAGAAAGAAAGGGTGGCCTGAAGATGCCAAACCCGTCTTCGTCAGTCAGCAGCCCCTAAATGAGTTTTAAAAATAAACTTTACTCATTTTAATATATTTTTTCGTCTTCGCCCGTTTGTTTAGAATTTACAGTTAGTCGTAATATATTGCACGGTAGTTGAAATTAAAATAGGCAGTTTTTTTGGATACGGCTTCCGGAAGCTGTCAAAATTGATGACATGCATCTGCACACAATTCACACAAAACAAGTATGTAGGCATACATTGTGCATTAGTACTGCTTAAACTATTATTTCTAGAGTGTGAAAATGTTTTTTTTTCTATTTTAAATGGAGCATCCCGGTTTTTAAAGTGGTGATGACATATAGAAAATGGACAGCGACACTATATAGTCAGAGTTTGGAACACTGCACACTGCATAATGTAACCGAATGCCCTATAACGAATCGATGTGGGTTTTCCCCATATATAATACAAAAGTTCAATATTAATAGTTTTCTTGGTCATTTTGTAAAACACATCGCTTGACATTCTTAGAGCGTTGCGTAATAAGACCGAAATTTCGAGCATGACTGGCTCATTCATGTCATACGTATGCATGCGTTCTACAGTTCTACTGCACGTGTTGATAATTATGACGATATATTATATATCTGTTAAACCTTTTCAACTGTCTTTCTACAACTGTTATTTTATCATTTTATCCAAGTGACAAAGCTTCGAGGTCGCGGTTATGATGAATTTTTGGGTTTTTATAGTCCTACTAAGAAACTCTCACATATTTTCAAAATTTCCCGTTGAAATATCAAACTTGGCAGCATAGATCTTTAGAAGATCAGTTCAGATTGCGCTTGTTTTCGTTTATAATGTTTGACAACGGCATAATATTATTTTAAAATCAAAATAAGAAACCGGTGCAACGTGTAACTGCACTACATTATAACTGGCTGTGGACAAGCCCAGTCTAAAATCTAATTGTAAGAGAACAAACATTTTTGTTTCCTATGTTTGCATTTGTTGTTTTATAATATGTAATGTATAGCTTTACGCTTGACGTACTAATAAATTCTCTGTTATTGCACATATGTATACGTAGAGCAGAAAATTTAGTTCAGCAGAAGTATTTGTTTTGTTCAGGTTTTGTAAGCAAGATTGAATATATATTTATGATCTTGTTGTGCACTTCCGCTTCCCATCCTTCCGGTGGTGTGACAACTTCAGTGCGTTTTTGTGTGTTTAATTTTTATTCCGGTTAGTAGTGGTAACTTGCCAAATTGTACTTGTTTATGATGCCTTTTGTTACCGTAAACATTTCCAAACGAGTTTATTAGTTATTATTTATTTATTAGTTAGTTATTATTTGCAAGTACGCAAGTAATATTGTCAAACTTCGGTTACAAGAGTAATTTGAACGTTACCAAATTGATGTTCAGGCACAACTAAAATACGAAAAAATGTTGACTGGTTTTCAACTTCCGATAAATTGACAGTATTAAAATGCAATGCATACCTGTATATTTATCCAGAACTGTTTCCGACTAAACATTCTATTGTCTATATCCATTTGTAAATAACATTTTTGATTCAGTAGTTCAACTGATAAAACATGGACCACAAACGCGGTAGACTGACGAGAAATGAACACAAGATTTTTCTGCGTAGTACCAAATAAAAAACGTGAATCATCCATCGCTAAAGATGAAAGAGTTTTTGGTTGATAAAGCTGTATTAGATACTACTGCCTTTGACACTACTGCGCGCGTCAAACTGGTTTGTTTATTTACACGTGAAAAAATAATAACATTTTAATCGGAACTGGGCTGCGGAAATATTATGTTGTCAATATTGAAAGTAGAACTGTTGTCTCAAGCCCCAGTGAATCTTCTGAACTTCTGACACGGATATATAAAAATGCCGGCCTTCCACAACAAAATTATCATTCAACTTCAGATAAAGTCTAACCATTACAACTGACATTACTAGCACATTTTACACAAGATTTTCAACAATATGGCGAAAATAGTTTATTTTCTGGCCATTTTTTCCTTTTCTGCGGTAGTTGTAGCACCAAATCCGTTCATCTTTCATGGTAAAATATCGGAACAGTTAGTAACGCAGTATAAAAATGAAGAACGAGTGGACGTTTTCGTTAAAATGTCAGAAGGAACGTCTGCAGTTCTTCAGAAAGTTTCGCAATCTAATCACGTCAATCGTGAACAGCGTTTGATCTCTCTCAACGAGCAATTACTCAGTCATGCAAGACATACTCAAAGAAACGTACTGGAATATTTGTCATTCCAACAATCGAAAACTGATTCAAAGCATTTTTTGAAAATCAGAAGTTTTTGGGCTACCAATCAAATCTACATGCAAGGGGCAACTCGAGAAATTGTCCAAAATCTAGTGGCAACTTTTCCATCAGAGATTGACTCCATTTATTCTAACCAAATAGTGGCTCGTATTGAGGAACCAGTTGAAAAAAAGAACGTAACGAAACTTTTCCAAGAAAAAGAGGTGCTATGGGGCCTCGAGAAAATTCAAACAAGGGAGGCATGGGAAAAGCTCGGAATTTCCCACAGCCACACTGCCAAATCTTCTACGGAAATTCGAATTGCCACTATTGACACGGGAGTTAGGGGATCACATGAGGCCTTGAGAGACAACTTTCTCGGGGACTACGGATGGTACGATCCTACCCTTGGACAACCCGTACCTACCGACGGCCCGGGACATGGGTCGCACACCACTGCAACCATAGCTGGTAAGGGAGTAGGTGTGGCACCATGGGTGAAGTGGATGTCCTGCAGAGCCTGTCCCACTTTCGGCTGCTCCACGAACGATCTTCTTGAATGTGGTGAATTCTTCCTGTGTCCCAAACTCACCAATGGCACTTCTCCTGACTGCTCGAAAGCTCCTCACCTAGTGTCTAATAGTTGGTCAGGTGGTCAAGGACTGGATTGGTATAACGAAATCATATCTGCTTGGCGTGTCGCTGGTATCATTCCTGTGTTTTCCATGGGAAATTTTGGAAACGCATTTTGTGGAAGCGCCAATTATCCCGGTGACCAACCTAACGTAATCGCAGTTGGCGCTACAACAATCGACGATTCCCTCTCATGGTTCAGCTCTATTGGTCCTACACTCATTGGAGGTTCCCTCATCAAACCGGACATTGTCGCCCCAGGCTCGGACATTCTGTCCGCCACTAACACTGCTGACGACGAGTATGTCCTCATGTCTGGAACATCCATGAGTTGTCCGCATGTATCCGGCATTGTTGCCTTACTTCTGAGTCAAAATCCTCAAATTACTTTTGAGGAAGCCCATCAAGCCATTATAAACAGCGCTCAGCATGATCTTCAATCAAGGAAACTAACTTGCCAAGGAATTCCAGATACCACTTATCCTAATCATGTGTATGGCTACGGGAGAGTCAACGCGCTTCGCAGTTTACAGTATGCTCAATCTAGAAGGTGATTACGACACAGACTATAAGTAAGTTCCTGAGAACGTTCCTGAACCAGTTTCTTGAGAACTTTAAGATCTATAATCGATGATCGTGTGATATACTTTTGACCATAAAATATAATTTCTTATTCTTGACGATTGATGTATGATGTGGAAAGAAACCCACGCCACGCACGCATTAGTTCGTGGCAAGCCAGAAAGAATGTACTCCGTAAGCAGAGATATTGTCGGAACTCAAGTTCCGTTATGTTGTACAACATTGTAAATTTATACTGTAAATTCTACATGTACCATTAATATAGATGTGTATATTTAAGCGGAATTTAATGATTTTCCCACTGAATTTATTAATATAGACTTGTATTTTACAGCCAAGAACGTCATTTGTAGAGAAAATGTATCTTTTTGATGCACGATGTATGTAAATGTTATTTTGATACACGTTTTGCTAGTACAGTAAAATAAAGTTTTACACTTAATTCTGACAGTTCTCGTGCGTCGGCCATCGGCAATTCATATATCACATGTTTTGTTTCAAATATCAGACATTTCATCATCATTAATCAGAGTAAACTTAGTAAGAAGTATCCAATAATTGGTGTTTTTATCTTATTGCTTATTCATGAATGCTCTTTGTCGTTGTGAGACGTTATGTTGCTGGTTTTTATCATGATGACAACTTTTGCTGCTCCCCAGGTCAGCTAGTAGCATTTTGCATTTAGACGAAATGAGAATGTAAAACGGCATCGTCTGCGTGGGTAAATAGTGTAACTAAACTGTAGGGCAACTAGTCCACACTGGCCTACTACCTATTTTCATATTTATAGTTAGTATTTTAGTTTTCCATTCACTGACCGTGTATAGAGAGGAGCACATCCAGACTCATTTTCAGATAATCCATATTTCTTCCATATTCACTTCTAGAACGTTCTCTATTAATTACACGAAAGCGTACACTTGGATAACATTTTTGTTTGATTTGATAACACTTGCCGTCTCCTGTTTCTGATAACAATGATATCTGCTGAAGAGCTTAAAAAAATTCAAGAGTTGCGTTCAGTGCTGTCGAGTGATTTGTTAACAAAGGACCGTTACGCGGATGACCACTATTTAGTAAAATGGCTAAGGGCTCGCAATTTGGATGTGGACAAGGCTGCAGCCATGCTGGAGAAGTCGAT
>JAHZNB010000147.1:0-13487 GCA_027744295.1 Callyntrura guangdongensis | reverse complement strand
TGTGAATTGATGAAGCAGCTATACTAAACTTGCGCATGTTCCCATGTACAATCAGTATCTCATGCATGTCCCATGGTAGTCCTCCAATAATGACAACCGAATAAAATGGTAGAGGACTGCTTGTTTTTACCAACGATAGAGAAAAGAGAGTAAAACCGCTCTTGCGTGAATAACAGGACGAAAGCAAAGAGCGATTTTACGATTGCTGTCATCATGACCAGCAAACATCTTCAACGGAGCATAAATTGTTAGTGTAGTAGTTGGATTAACCGGTACCATCTTGATACACTCTGTGGAAATCCAGGTGAACAAAGAAAGTTTCTCCTCTTGGGATTTGTTTAAATGTCCTCTTCTTTCTTGCCACTACATCCTATTGTCCTTGCTTCGTGCAAATAACCATGAGGATCATTACCAAACGTGCGTTCGCACGTAATACAGAGTAATGGTGATGAACGAACAAAAATGTAACTAGAGTAGTCGCCGTCAACATTTTACTTTAGCGAGGAGAGGTGGCAATTTGATGCAACCTACTTTTTGTTAAGAAAGTGACCCATTTTTAAAAAGGTGTGGGATATTCGAGGTACGTTTTTTTATTTGCACGTCGTTTTGTAGGTTACCCCTTTGTACCCTGGTACAAAATGTACTTTTTTGAGATTTCAGAAGTCTAGGTCGTTACGAGAATAAAAACACATACCACCCTTCCGAAAAAATATTCTTATTGACTTGTTTATTTGGAGGGGGAGAACGATATACACTCTTTGTTGAATTTCCATTTTCTTTGTGGGAAATTGCACTTTTACTAGCTGTCATGTTGTCGATGATGATTTTCATGGTTGGTTTCATACACGTCAGGTATCAAAGGCGGTTTGGCGTGGTAATACAAACATTTATTAAAACACTCGTTTTGTACTATTTTCCTATTTATTTTCTTCTTCTGCCTGTTGCCAGTTTGCCTGCACGGTGGCGGAATGAATTCCTAGTTGATAGAAAGAAAATTGAAAATATTATGCAAAACAGGGATCTCAGTTCATTGACTTTGTTACTCTTTGTTTTTTTCTACGTAGGTTGTCAAAATACGAGTGGAACAGTGTGAAAGACAGATAGACATAGAGAACGAGGGATTTTTTCCCTCTCTCTTTCGGCTTTTTTCTCTTTTTATAATAATTACACATTTTCCTCCTTGTGCACACGGAACGCAAAGTGAGTTTCCTTTTTTGCTATACTCTGTAAACCTGTTGGGAAAGGAAATAAAGAGGAAAAAAACTTTTTTTTCGCAAAAAGTTAAAAAAGTGTTTTCACAAAGGCATCTCACACGTTATGTAAGAACATGTACCTAACTAGGGCTGTTGGAAACACGAGACGAATAGCAGCAGCAGCAATAATAGGAGAAACTCCAGAATGGAAGAAGAAGAGTTTTCTGAAGAATGATACAGCATGAATATGAAATATATTATGTGGCATAAATAATTCATGACGTGTTTAAAGCAAACAAAATATTATTGTTATAGAGAATGCATGACAATGAACTTTACAACTCCATTAAGAATTGCGTATGTGGCGAAGCAAGAGTAGTCAGAGAGAGAGAGAGAGAGAGTCAGCAGTGGCGTGTATATAGTAGTCAAGTTAATTTGGTGTCTTGAGTGGAGCGATCATGGTTTTAAGCAGAAGCATCGTCATGCTCATACATAAAAGGACTTCCAGTATTTACCGACCCAAGTCTACGAAAGTCACTACAGAGCCGTCAGAAAAAGCTACAGAGAATAGCATCCCCGACTAAAATGATGACGTAGCAAGTAACAGTTTTGAGATTCATTATGGTGACTGTACAAAGTAATGTTCCTTTTAAGGGAGTGGAGACAAAAAAATGAGACAAGAATGCAGAATTTCCATAAGAAAAAATGCATTTGTATTTTTGAGAGAGTAACGGTCGTAGTAGTAGGGGTACTAGTAGTAGTAGTAAAATTAATAATGACACCTAACTTCAGGTTACAAAACACAATTTGCAACGCGTGGCTGCAGATACATGTAAAACCAATATTGACAGTGACAGTTAATTTGGCAATGTGCTTGCACATTTTTCATGTAGATAATTAGCAGAATTGATTGTCTGTTTTAAAGTGTACCACAGTGACATGTCACATATGAACTTATTGTTAAATAATTGAGTTTTTATCATGTAAAAAAATCAATCCAAACTGCTTGCTATTGCTTCTATCAGCAAGAAATGCCAATTTATTTATCTTCAATAAGCTGAAAGTGAAATTGTAAATTGGCGAAGAGGGTTGCTTACAGGAAAAAGGTGAAAAAAATCAAACAAACAATGCATGGCAGTCGAAGCGCCAATTCTAATAATCAGGCCCGGTCAGCGTCACAACATAACGAATGAATTACCGGTGATTCTAACGAGCAGACATAGAAAATGCGACTTTTCTGTTAAAATAAAATAGAACGAGTCAACCAAAAACATTTTAATGCAATGTTAGAGTGTACCATCGTGTGAATGCGGTGCTTCTGTCGAGTGTACGCATTCATTTTCCTGGAAAGTTAACATTCACGACGGTTAACCCTGGAAAAGTAGAGAAATATGCTGTACTGAACAAGTGCGTTGGCTTATAAGCCAATTTAGAAAAATAGGATGATGTTTTTGTGAAGCGGAAGAAGCGAGCAGAGAAAAAGACTAGGTAGATAGAATGAAAAGAGAAAGGGTTTAGAAGAGAAAATAATAGAAATAGAAGAGCGAATTACGTTAAACTAGCAATCAAATTAAGCCTTTCTCCCATGCTTTCTTTTTCTTACACTTTTTTCTCTCCAAACTCCCTGTTTAAAGAAAACCTTTGAGCGATGGAGAGAGAGCAAGACCGAGACGTGCAGATAGTTGGCTCATTCACGGGCTTTCTTTTCCCCCTTTTTTTTGAGCGAGTTTTCTCCGCGTGTCCTTGCGTATATAACTACTTTCTTTCCTACTGTTTTTCCAACCACTCACATATTTACAAGTTGGCTCTGTTTTTTTCTTCTGGTTGTGCTTATTTAAAGATTCTCACAAAACTGGCCTTATTAAGGTTAGTTTACTTCAGCGAGATAAGTTTAATCAGTCCATTATAAAATGAGTAGGCAAAATACGCACCGCGCTACATACATTAGCTATCATTGTCAGTATCAATGACTGGAAATGCTACATAAGCCCTTGCCTCTAACAAGACGCCTCTTTTTCGGCATATCTTCTTGTTTTCCAATTTTTTTCTGGTATACAGGATAGGAATCGTAGTGCCTTACCCATTTTATAATATGACTCACTTTCTTTCGCTAGGTTTTTTGCAGACTACGAATTTACATTCTGTTGACTTTGTAGCATGGGGTCAATGAATTTTTCAGCGGTGAAATGTTTTCAGCTGTTCAAATCAGTATTCGTTAAAAACCCGTACTCACGCATTCTTAACATGGTCCCAGTTGTCATACGTATACCCAATAGGGAAAACTGTATTTTTTTGTTGTCCCTGAAATGAAAACATTACTTAGCTGACATTCATTAGTAAACGAAATCGGCGACAATGGTGCAATGTCCAAATTTCTGTTAAAATTTCCCCCTTTGCTATCTCTCGCTTTTCCTCCTTTCCGATTACGCCGTGCCAAAAGATAATACGCTATTCTTCTTGTCTGTCGTTTTCCCGTGTTTCCAGGCGTTAATCGGTTTCTGTTCCTTGATGATTAAATAAACTGTATAAAAAGTGATGAATGAAAATGGTTCATTAAAACTCCGAGCGGCCGCTCTTTCCCTCTAATTCATGCGCTACAGTGTATCGTTTGTTGGAGCGTACCCCACCCTGTCGTCTAAAATTGTAGAAGGACAAAAGCAAATTAGCCGTATACACTTATCGTTTTCTCTGCACACTTTAATCACACTACCCAATGTCAATGCCTCTGCTCACGTGAACAGTTTTATAAAATACGGGGACTATTGGCTTTTTGTTGGAGGGTATATCTGTGTGTGCGTGTTTAAATTATCTCTCGTCGTTATCGCGTTTTTGAAGGATGATGCTTGCCAAGGTAAACGAGACTAAATGGTTGCTTTTTTATTGGGTCCATATGTTGAGTTAGATGAAATAGATCAATTATTTCCCTCTATCTGAAGCACACGCACAAGTGTTATATCTCTCTGTCTGTGCGTATTTTTGCTTATCAGTAAGCAGCTGGCATACCAGCTAGCAAGTTGTCGTAAAAATAAAAACTACTTTTTGTTGTCGCTGTCAGACAGAACCCTGTTTAGCTTAAGTAGTAACTAGTGAATAGTAGCTAAAAATAATGATAAAAAAGGGCGCCCGTAAACTGTATAAATGGCAAACATAATGGGCCCATTTAACAAGTTTATAGACAGACAGATGCACACACACAATGGAAAACGGGAAACCGTTACAAAAAAGATAAATAAAACGAAAGAGACCAAAGTGATGATAGTGTACAGATGTCAAGAGTTTGTTACTTTGCTTTTCTCTTTCTTTCTCTCTCTCTCTCTCTCTCTCTCTCGAGCACTTCCGTCGTGGAAGAAGAATAAAAAAGAATAACAAGTGGAAGAGAAAGAGGAAGTGTAAGTGGATAGAAAATAGCAGAAGGAAGGCGTAAAGAAAAAGTTGGTTTAACCATGACCAGATGAACAGTAACAACATCAAAGTAAAAAAAAGTAGAGGAAAAATTGTTCCCAGTTAGAATAGGCACAAGTAGTCGTAAAGTAGTTGTGTTGTGGGTCATGTCAAAAGAGATAAGAAAATCTTTCTTTCTTTAAAAAAAACTTGTATAAGAGGAAATTGAGTTTGAAAAGGAGAATATGAAAAGGAACAAAGGAAAGAGAAAAAATGTATGTACCAACAGAGAAAAAAGAGAATTGTGTGAGCGAGAAAGAGAGAAAAGGGTTGTCTCTAGGATTTGAACTTGTTCTCTCTTTCTTCCTTTGTTAAAAAGAAGCCAACTTTTTTCTTGAAGACATCATCATGTTTTTTTCTGCAACAAAACAAGAGTGGAATGAGGGAAACAAGCGGACAGACAGAGAAGAAGAGACAGCGATGAAATAGAGAGTTTATGTAGTTCTTCAGTAGTTTTGTTGTTGTTGTTGTTGAGGTGTGTGCATCACAAAAGAAAATAATTCTCTCTCTTGCAACTTATTCTTTTTATGATGTTGCACAAAAACTAGTTTTTTCCCTGTTGTTTCTATAAGCTTGGGGAATCCTTGAGCTTGTTGCGGGAGTGATGATAAAAAAGATGGTGGCGACAGTAGTGGTGTTAGTGTGCTGAGTAGGTAATAAACTTAAAAAAATATATAAAAAATTTAACTTTTCTCACAATACTTTTTTCCTTTTACACGGCACATTTATCGACTCAACCAGAAAATAGCAATGAGTGCAAAGAATATGCCACATTTAGGTCTTTGTAGCAAAAGAGAACACCAGGTACACAGCAGCAGCCCAGTGGGGTGGGGAGTGAGCAGGCAAGTTGAAAAATAATCTGAATGAAATTTTAATTTCTCTTGCTCTGGTGCTTCTCTCTGTCTTCATCAATTCCTAATGGGTCCTCTAGAATTCTTAATAAAAACGTGGGGAAAACGTCCTTCTGTATAGTATGTAGAGTCTGATGAGAATGACGACAAACGGAGATGATGATGTTGAAGAATATGAGACTATTAAGTGCCGTTTTTAAGTGTGCTAACGCTGTCTTGCATTTAATTGCCTATCTCTTTGCTGTATATTGGAACGAGTTTCCCATCATAATATTCTCAAACCCCTCTTTTCTTTTGCCACATCAGAGAGAGGGAGAGAATTGCCACGTTAGCATACACACGGCAGGACTGGTAAAAGTGGGTGGGTATCTGAGTATGTTTTTGATTCCTTTTCTGTAAAAATGCCCACACTATGCAAATACCTACGTGGTGGTGGCAATGGCGGTCAGAAGACTGCCTTTTATATATTTGTCTTAACAGCTGTGGCCTGTCTTTTATTACTAACTGGTGAGTGAAAATGGCCAGTTTTAAATGGCTATCAAACATCTCTCCTCGTCTCATCTTTTTTCTTTCTCTCTCAAACACACACACTTTCTGTTCGTCTGGTTACTTTCATTACGGTAGTAGTCGTGGCGGTGATGGTAGTGGCAAAAACCATTTCTTTTCATTTTATATTACATAATGTGTTCAACTATTACCTTTTAAACTGAAAGCAATTTCTCACTTCGTGCTTCCTCTTTCTCCAGCCAACCCATTTCTCTCTCTTTCTTTCACACACACACATACACACAGGCAGTTGTACTTTGGCCGTATAAAAGGAAATGACCTCCCGACACAACCACGGCGTGCAACATGGCCCCAGTATATTTTGTCATTTTCCTATTACCGTACCTGCGTGTAGTTGAACGGCTGTGTGTATTCATCATGATTCTTTTTTTGCTGATTTTTATCTTTTTCTCTCGTATGCGCCCACAATCGCTTTTAAAGTGTAACTACACACTTAGTTGACGGTAAATTTACGATTGATACTAAATCGGTTTAAGAGCACGGTAGATGACCACATTAGTAATCAGCCCGTAATTTCAGTTATATAATATGTTCACGGGTATATTCACAGTAGGCTGCATGTACACGGCGAAATATACATTAGAGGTTGGATTATAAAGAGGACTTTTTCCTCTTTTTGTGTGCGTTTCCTCTTCGTTGCCTGTATCGTAGTCGTCGCGAGGAAAGGGAGTAATAGCTTTTGGAGAGGTTGGAGATCTCTCTTCTCTCTTCACTTCAAAAAAGCAGCATTTTAAAGACTCAATTACAGGAACAACTGAACAATGAGTGAATGAAGTCTTAAATTCTACCGAGCGTTTTATTTCGTACGTAAAATAGAGCTGAGAAGTGTGCCTAATCCACCAACTTTCTGTGCCCATGGAAAAGAAGTGAAAACCCCCCAAATTTTCCAGTATAACCATTTCCTCATCATTTCGACAGTCTGCATTAAAACCACTAGTAGAGAGAAAGTTCAGTCTTTTTCATAAAAAAGGACGACCATTGCGCTCTCTTGTTACAACGGCCGCTGCTTCTACTACCAAAGCAACTGCTTTATCATTGTATGCGTGTCTCTGTCTGCATGAATGCATGCAGGTCTGATTAGAACAAACATTTTAAATATACACACACTTTATATAAAAATCGTGAATATTAATAGACTTTGCACACTGACAGCCACCCAGCTCTCTCTTTTTTCTCTCCACCGCGTGGTCAGTACAACAAAACTTCTTGAGTGCAAGGAAAAGATTGGCAAGAAATATTGATTCACCCTACAGTTCGTCAAAAGAAATACAGCCGAAAATCACCAGGGAAAAGGTCTCGTTGCACGCGGCAATCAGCAGCCGCGTGTTGTTGTGTACAGCCATATCCCAGGCGGTCTCAAGTTTTTGTAGAAGAGCAAGGCAGGTATTTTTATTCCGGGAGAAAAATGGGCTTCGTTTTTAAGAATCTCAAACTACTATTACTACTTCCCTTGCTGTTTTAATCACAGCAACTTGCTACCCGTAAAACGACGGACGTATTTATAAGCTGAAACAGTAAGCCGCCAGTACATAGGCCGTGTAGCGTCATTATTATCAATGGTAAAACAGGCAGGCTAATGCAGGGTCCATATTCCCTTTTATGCTGGCTGTTACGAAGAGAAAAGGTAAGTCAAAAGGAAAGTTGGAATGCACCAACACACACACGAGTTGTGTCGTGGTATACGCACGAAGTTACCATAAATAAACGTAAAACCCCTACAAATAGCTGCACACTCAATACCAACTGATAAAACAAACAAGTAAAGAGAAAGTATAAAGCAACGGAAAGAAAGCATGTCATAAATTGTACTTTTTTCTTGCTGTCTAACCCGATGCTCATTTTTTCCATGTCGTCAGGACACTGGTACCGCTAAGTTGCTTGGAGAGGGAGACCGAAACCGATAAAATACCGATGATCGTTATGATTTTCCGGGAAAAATAAAATATCTTTCCCCTTACCTACCTACTTGCACCTTCCCTACAAAATCAAAAGCCCTGTTACATATTCCTGCGTTCACTTGCGGACATACGAACGTTTTGTATGCAATATCAAATGTCGTATGCGTTACTATTATTATGTTTCATCATTATTTCTTTTCTCCAACTCCCTTTCACTTTCTCTTTTGTACGTATACCGGCGTATAAGGTAACATGACTTGTGTGAAAGTGCGAAGCATATTTCTTTCTCTAAGTTAAATCCTTTCCGGCTTATTTCACCTTGTTGCCTCTTTTCCTTACGCTTTCCACCACAACGACAACGACACATTTCGTTCTTCTGTTTGTGGTGGCGGTGAAGGTGTTTTAGTGGTACTGGAGCAGCACCATATCACCACCGCCAACACAAAAAAGCGAAAAAGAGTATTATTAGTAGTTGTAGATGTGTGTGTAGTGGTTTTATTCTACTGAGACTTGTAGGAAAGTGACTGGAGTAGTAGGAGTATTTTGTAGGCCAGTGGCCTTTTCGTTCTGTCGCGATATATAATGGACCCCTGAACCCTCTATCTCTACAAACGGAAATGTATAGGTACACATATCCCACGTTAATACTCAAAGTACAAAAAGCTTACTTAACTATAATCACCCAGTATTCCTTTCGGTTTTCTCTGGTTGCTACCATTCTTAGTAGTAGAAGTAGTATTTGTTACTAGTAGTAGATGTGGCAATTATAGATGTGTTACGTGTTTCAAATTGGTTGTGCGCCGACGGTGACCTGACCATGTCGTAAAGTTTCAGTACACGCACGCATCCCACCACCACACTCTCAACTTGAACTGCAGAGTACTAGTGGTAGTAGTAACAACAGCAACAATAATAGCGACATGTGAACGCACACATTTTCAGCGGCGTAAGAAATACTGGTTCTCTGGGGGGGAGAGAGAGGAGGAATATGAGAAGGAAGATTAATAATAAGAAACGGGAAGGCGGCTGTGTAATGTAATGTGTGTGTGTGTGTGTGTGTGCATGTATGTATGCATGTAGCATAGGCGAGAAGCGAATCTGTTTGTAATTTATCAACTTCGCAGAAAATACGTGGAGTACCGGTTTGATTTTGTTTTTAACGGCAAGTAAGTACCACATGGGCTAAAGTGTATTCAATAATAAGGAGGATGATTGTTTGTGTGTGGAGTCGCACCGAGTTGTTGGGAGAGTAGCAAGGCTTCAGTAACTACAGTTTTTTTGTGCTTTTTTGTTTAAAAATATGGAAAGCAAGAAAGCAACGGAAAACGGATGAAAAGTTGTTGTTGTTGATAACGATGTGGAGGCACGTTTTAAGGCCTTGTTTGATGACCTTATCGTCATCTTCATCATGAGGACATACATGTACCGTAGTATTTGGTGCTCTTGTAATACTTTAGGGTATTAAAGGGACAAGCTGATTCCCTCTCTGTTATTTTTCAGTTTGCTTTCTCTGTGTAACCTACATCATCACCGCTACCACCTAGCACGACCTCCTCCCACGCCACATGACCAGAAAATATCTTTCTAGGAATAACTTCTATAATAAGGGACCTCTTTCTTATATTTTTGTCAGTGTCGCTGTATTCATGGTCTGGCTTTTTCTCCACCATGTCCCTCACGACCCTGTCGCTGTGTGGGGATTTAAAAAAAATATTTCGCCACAAAACAGGAGCTTGTTTCATACCGACCCCGACCTGCAGCTATTTATATATATTTTTTTAAGTATCAAGTGTGTAGGTAGCAACTTTTCGTGGTACATGTACGGCGGGAAACCAAAATGTTGTTAGGAAAACCAAAAATTATCCGGGACGCATATTCCCAGCGTGATATTATTATACGTACCTATGTGGTGGCAGGAAGGTAATTATATAATAGAACGTAGTCTAATACCTCGTTGGCGTGCTGGTACATTTATTTCGCATGGAACAGAGGAAAACGGCTTGTTTTTTAAAGAGGACGCAGTGTTGCTAAGCCCTGTGTTTTATTAGAAACGGTCACAAAAACGGATATTAAATAATGCTATGTCATTGCTCCTTTCTCTCTCTCTCTTTCTTTACACTTTGCAGTAATGATTTCATTTACCCGGGCTGTGTTAGCTCATTTCCAACGAAAATGTGTGGAATTGAAAAAGGGAAGATTTTGAATAATATTTCCTTTTTCTCTTATTCTTCTTTTAAAAATAATAATATTGCTATGCACCGTTATTATGGTTACTTTATTATTAGTACCGTTATACTCGAAGGAAGAAAAGACAAAAAGTTTGTTATTATTGCCGGAATTATTATTATTATTTCTATTACAACCCTTTTTCTGCTCATGGTGTTGTGTGTGCTAAAAGATTAGTACCGTTATACTCAAAGGAAGAAAAGACAAAAAGTTTGTTATTATTGCCGGAATTATTATTATTATTTCTATTACAACCCTTTTTCTGCTCATGGTGTTGTGTGTGCTAAAAGAGACAAAAAAGAAAAGGCTTGGTGGTGTGTGCTGGTAGTCGCAGCAGAGAAGTAGCAGCAGTCAGCAAGTAGACTACTGATAGCTGGGTTTGTTCGTGTCTGGTGAACTGTTACAAAGACAGTTAGCGTTTTCCCTGTGCAGCCATCAAAATGGGATGATGACGACCAAACTCATCATGATCATCTTTGCAAAGAAAAAAAGAGCGAAAGAGAGAGAGAGAGAGAAGTCAGGGAAAAGTTAAGTCAAAGAGTTGTAAGTAAGTGCATTATGGCATTTATGACGACGATGTGATTGCTGCCGAAGTTGTTTCGGAATGGCTCACGTCGACGTTATTATTGCTTTATTACTCGCTCGACTTACGATTTAAGTTGATGATCTCTGATTTTCTTGTTATATGGCTCTCTCTCCCTTCGTGTGCCTTTACTCGCCGGCTATACTTTTGTCCTTGTTTTATTATTTTGCAAAAGTATTGTTATTACTATTATTATTATTAGAAAATTTTTTAGTCGTTCTACATATTATTAATGTTAACTCTATATATATCTCAGTATCACTGCGTCGTTTTCTCGCTCTGGTGGTCTTTTTATACCTTACTTTTTATTAGCTGAAAGATGTACCTCCATCTTTAGGTATAGTGCCATATATACACTTTTTATTACTATTATTTCTTCAAGTGGATTGAAACAGAGTTTAGGAAGTTGGGCACACACACACTCATATCGAGAGAAAAAAGAAGCAGCAGTAGCGTTGGTGGCGGTGGCGGTTCATATGGTGGTAATGTTGTTGGTGGATAAAGAGGAATAAAGACCGAGGAGGAAACTGCATTTTCCTAAGCCTTTTCATTCCCTCTCTTCTTTATTTTTTGGACAAGCTTGCTGAAGGAATGAGTCAAGTAAGTTTTTTCTTGGTGGTGGTGGCAGTGGTGGTTGGTCACACAGACATACAACTTCTCTCTTTATTCGGTTGAAAGACTTGTCCTTTGGGGTTTGTGAGAGAGAAAAAAAAAGAGAAAGGAGGAACGAATGAAGAAAAAAAGAAATGGATATTTTTGCTGATGTATAAATCCTACAAGTACAGAAAGAAAAAAAGAGGAAGAAGTTGAAAAAGAGAACGAACTACTTTCCCCCCTTTGCGCTCTCTCTCTCTCTCTGCTTTTGTTACTTCTTATTAGTAGAACACAAGAGCAACTCACACACTGTTACTACTTCCACTTCTTTCACTTTTGATACTGTTTATAGATTTATATACGCTTTCATATGATAACTACCATAGCGGTCTCTGTGTGTAACAGTATACCCTGTTTTACAGCGTGTTATAAACCCTGTTCTTCTCTGAACAAGGAGAAAAGTAGAATGTTATGTGCAGCTTTGCATCGTCTTGAATCCTCTTCTTCGCAGATACTCAAGTTTTTTTTTTCTTGGGAAAAATAAAAGCAAGCTTGAAACTTTTCCCCTTTTTACTTTTCCTTTACTACTAAGGCGACGCGTATGTTTTAAAAACTCCTCTTTTCTTCTTCTTCGCCTCCTACGACTTGGTCATTGCCTCCAGCTATGTACATAGAAACGTGTGTTTCCGGCACATCATCATCATCATCCGCGTGATTATAGTCATCCTCGTTCTCGTCGTCACCAACTGTACAACACCATAAGGAAAAGTTAAGAGTTTTTTTTGAATGACTTGCTCCTCCGTGCCTTTGACTTTGATTCTGCTGCTGCTTCTTCTTCGCCATCATCATCTTGCCACTTCGTGTTCCCTTTATCCACTACCACCATCACTACTACTGGTTACTCTCTGGTGAATCGTGACTCTTATCCTTTTACTGCAAACACTCCTACCACTACTGCTACTATCACTCGTCTGGGGGGTGTTTAGCATAATTCAAAAATCGCGTCGGGTGAGACTGCCAAAGGATGAAGAAATGAGCCCGTAGCTACATATAACAACCGTAATAAATACACACAGGTATAAGCACACATGCCCACGAAGTTGAGCAAGTTGAAGAAACCGAATACAGAAGAAAGTAGCACATAATTTCTTTTCTCTATCAATGTGCGTGAGTGTACAGTTAAAATAAATATTGTTATTATCATGGAGCAGCAATTGTAGTGGCATTGTAAGCTCCCTAGGATGATAATATTGTCTTTTTAGCGTTATAAGTACGAAACCTTCAGAAAGATTTGGATATTTTGTGGTATAATAGCTGTTTTAAAATAGACCTCCATCCAAAAACATTTTTCGTTCTCTTCCTTCACTGTACAACCTGACTAAGCAATCAAGTTTTCAATACAGTAATCCAAGAACATTTATATATATTTTTCTACTACTAAAACATCTCAAGTTACTGCCATGCACTTCATTTTACACGTTCATTGCATTCCCTTGTTAATAATAATAATAAGGGCTTTATTCCAAAATATTGGGGTGTTTACAGGTAATCAGATAAAAACAATCTGTTTTTCATACCCTAACACCATTACAGTTCAAAAATGCCAGTAACATTTAATATTGTATAACAATCAAAGACAGTCCCGGTTTCCTTTTCCCTGAAAATGACTTTGTCTGGGTGAATGCAAACTTTTCCAAAGGAAATGTCAAAAGCCACTGGGTATACCCACCATACAAAGAAAGGTTGCTCTGAAATACGAGCAACCTGAACAAAGCTCTGTTTTACTGTAGGCTACATTGTTGAATGTAGCACTGTAGCTTGTTTGGCTTTCAAGTGCACACATATGTACACACAAAACGACATATTGATTTCTTAGGGTACTACGCTCGTCAAAATTGCTCGTTGTTTTAAACCCGTGGTACAGTAATATAACTTACGCAAGAGGATGACAATGATGACGGATGTTTGACAAGAGAATAATGACTTGTATTACCATCCGGTTTAACTGACGACCGTGGAGAATCCTCGGAGGAGAAGAGTAATAATGGCCAGAAACATGTCGCGTCGTCTTCCGTATTTTCTCTGACAGATGGAACAGACTTGTCGCAAGTTGTACTTTCTCCTCGCACGCCAT
>JAHZNB010000146.1:0-18795 GCA_027744295.1 Callyntrura guangdongensis | reverse complement strand
GTTATTCCTTACCTGTCATCATCACTTTCATCACGTTTTCATTTTCTGGAATTCAGGAAAGTACTAGTTACTACCAATTTCTTCTTGCATCAGAGTTTGCTAGTAATCTTTATTTTGTATATAGTTGTATTTAAATACCTACATTCAAGTTATTTTTATACGTATAATATTGCCATATAGATAAAAAAAAGTTTATGCAAGAATAAGTATCATTGATAAATGCGAATGAACTTTTAAGTCCGACCCAAAACATAATAAGCCTACAAAGTAATTGTAGCAAAGTGACGAATTGTGATGAGCAAACCCTCTAAAACTTCCCCATCCCTCTCACTCAACAAACCCAACAGAGACTGTGTGATCGATTAGAGAAAGCAGAACTCAAAATTCGTAACCGTTATTGAGTTACCACTAACCTTTGAAGACCTGCGGGCGCCACCTGGAAACAACTTCAAAACCACTTCCGATGTAGTTTAAGAAATAAGAAACCGATTGGCGAAAATAGAATTTCAAAATTCGAAACCGTTTTCGTCTGAACGGACGGACAGACAGAACGTGAAGTTAATAAGTGACTTCGTCGCTTAATAAAACAAAGTATACTCGGCTCGGGGAACATTATTCAGCATTTTAAGTCATGTTGAAAACTGATCAAAATAAACATTTTACTTTGCCCCATCTTTCATCGGTGGCTTTCACCACCGTCTGACCGTTGAAAATGTGAAACATACGAAATATGTTTTTACAAGTTTTGTAAGACGCATAAATGGGTAGAGATGAGGTTAAAGAAAATATCAAGCCGACTTTGCCTACTACATTATCATATCTATCCACAATAATAATAGGTTTAGTTCATAAACATTGTCTACTAAACAATCATACCGAATTAGATTATAGTAGACATCATCATAATGAGGCACTGACGATTGTAAATAACGAAGCACCACAAACAACTATTTTTGACGGTAGTATGCATGCACTTTGCACCAGACGTTGGGACGAATTAAATTCCCCCAATCCATAGATTCACAATCGGTGAAAGCCTAACCTGCCTAGAGGTGGCCAGAGAGCAAGTAAAACTTTGTGCATCAATGTATTACTATGTTTTATCACTAAAGATGTCGTATAAGTCAAAAGTTATGAATATATTTTTATAAATTGTATAATAAATAGAACAGAAGACAAAGTCTTCCAAATGGTTCGTGTCAAAATTAGAGAACATGTACCGTTGAACATACAATGGATTATGTTCAAGTGTGATTTTAAACATTGACGTTTATAAAGATTTTTTTTCAAATTGGATGCAAAAATTCAAAGGTTACTCATCCAGACATCATATTTTCAGACTAAATACCATGTAAATGTACAAGATTTGGCGCCTTGAAAATTAGTAATCTTTTTAAAAGAAACGGCTTGTACTACGTACCATGTGACCGTTCCAAGTTTTTACTGATATTTATCACTCAGCGTATCTTCTTCCTTGACTACATAATAATCATATTATGCACATGTAATTTTGCACTGCGTGATATGAAAACGTCGCAATGCAAGGCGGTGAGCAGCGAAGAAAAATAAGACACGTTGTGCCTTGTGACGAAGCTCCGGAATATATATATAATGGCATAAGCATTTAGGTGCACTGCGTGATATGAAAACGTCGCAATGCAAGGCGGTGAGCAGCGAAGAAAAATAAGACACGTTGTGCCTTGTGACGAAGCTCCGGAATATATATATGGCATAAGCATTTAGGCATATATTTCTACAACTACGACTACTACCATTTCTTTGCAGTGACAGTCGCTTTGCTAAACTTACTACTGAAAAAAATAGACGTGGTGTATTTATGGTTATGAAAATAATAATAGTATTGAAAGTAAAGTAAAAACGACATTTTCATGCTATAATGAAATAAAATACTGAAAAAATAGACGTGGTGTATTTATGGTTATGAAAATAATAATAGTATTGAAAGTAAAGTAAAAACGACATTTTCATGCTATAATGAAATAAAAATATATGTAATAAAATACTTCTCATTTGTTTTTTTTTCTAGATGTGCAGAAGGTTACAAAGGACAACGTTGTGACACGAAGGATATTCCAAATTCTGGTAGTTATCTCTCGTACTTTTGCATATTCGGAACCAACAATCCTGACTATCCTTGCTAGTAGGTAATGATTCACTCAGTTCAACAACCCGCGATCCCTTCCCGTTTTGTCTCACTCGTATACAACTGTGTATACATAACATTCATTCCTTCACGTATGCATTGCACGTTTATTTGTGTACTCCACAACCGCATCATACCAAATTATATTCGCTTTCATACACAAATCTCCCCACAACCAAATTTGTTTTTAGCCCGATCCATGTAATCTTTGCTACGCAACCTAGTCACTCTTAATTTTCGTAGTAATAATGTAGGTACAGAGGGGACATTTGTTAAACGGAGAAAAAAAGTCACAGTAAGCCAAAAAACATTCATGCATTTAGTAATCTGTCTATCTGCATCTTTTCTCATAGCATGTCTGAGAGCGAGAGTGAGAAGTTACGATGTGCATTATTGGAACATTATATTGTATACCAAAAAGTAAACCAATACAGACTCTTTCATTCGTGGTTTCATCCGGCACATCTTTTATCCGAATTTCAATCTTTCCTCTGTCTTCCATCCAATAACATTACTTTTCGTTGGCTCAAATTAAGAAAGATGTAACGAAAGAAGAGTAGTGGAGAAGAAACAAGTAAGGAAAAGGAAACATACCAACAGAGCAAAATGAATGGGCAAAGTATAGTTAATCTAACAGCATAATGAATATATTGAGGAACAACGTCGTCATGCTCACCTCCCTACCTCATCATCAGCAGAAACAACAGTGAAATGGTCTATACGCAATATATGCTATACGAATATACATTTTCGGAGAATAACTGATTCTTTTTCAGTTTGTTTATCTTCCATTTTTCCTGCTCCAGAATGTTGTTAGCGTCGGAAACGAGCATCATACCAATCCACCCCTTCAAATGAAAAATACAGGGTTATACAGTTTTACTCATGCAGTAATAATAACCCCCTCAGTACAAGTCTCTTCCCTAACATTATGCCCAACCAAACGAGTCTGCAACATCAAGAAACCTGGCCATTTAATGCATTTTTAGAAATTAAAAAATTAATTAATTTAACCAAGAAAAAATTAACCCTGATGTATCGTCTTGTGATTAAATTAATATATGCATAGCATTTTTTTAACATAGTTTTGCTGCCAATAGCAACCACTACGGGTAATGGTAAACGTGTTATAATTAAATCTTTAGCAGCGATGTAACAGAGATTAGTTATTAAAAAAAATCGGATAATTTAAATGTTGACTATTGGAGAAGATTTTTGAAATATAAAAACTGCATTAAAAAATTACTCCCTTTCTTTTCTTGTTCTAAAAATTTAAGCTAATAAAATGTTACAAGTGACCATTTCTGAACGTTACTATGTGTACAAACAAGTGTAAAAATTACTAATATATAAACCATGAAAAAACTCGGGGAGGGTGGGGTTTACATAAACAATACACAGTTTCCCGGTGTATGTAGAGCTAGTGCGGACCATAGTAAATTTTACTTGTAACAATTTTTTTCAGCGTAAATTTTCATTTTTCCTTTATAAAGGGACGTCCACCCCCTGCAGTACGGGTCTACAAATTTTTGAAATGTTATTATTTTTTCTTACTTCCGCCTGCTGTCATAGTATTTTTTCAAAAAACTTTTTGATTAGGGAACTAGTTTAAGCATATCATCATATCGTATAGGTATATACCCTAGTGGACAAATACCATATATCTTAACTTTGCAACAACCTCATGAAAATAAGAGCAAGTAGTCAATATATTTTTATGTGCATAGTCTAAATAAAGTTTTTTTGTAAAAGGTTCGACGTTAGCTGGACACGTTAAAAGGACACATGCGCCGACGTACGTAATGAGACATTGACACCCCTTCCGTAGCTTTACAGTGTAACAAAATTGACCCTTTAGCAAGGCGTATTTCGAAACAACCATGAAAACAAATATTATTACCTTTTTAACCTACGGAAGGGGTTTACCATTCAATGCCACATTATGTACGTAGGTGCATGTATGCGGGTTTGTCACATCGACGAAAATTCACTTTTCGTCATTTATAAAGCAAACGTAACCTTCAGAGATGAAAATAGCAATTTTTAAGTTTAATTAAAAAAGGACTGACAATATTGATGAGGGAACGCCGAACAGCTAACGAATCTTTCATAAAAAACTTTATTTGAACAATACCAAATTTTTAATTGCATGGTGCATCAGGGTCTATTAAGGAGTATCTAATTTAAATTATATACATGCTAATTAATGAAACGATAAATTATCTTTTAAAAACTATTTAAAATATGTATAAATTACCGACGCAAGAAATTATCCAAATGCGATTTAATCGTCTTCCATCATATACAATATAAACGCAAAATAATCTAAACTAGAAATTTACACAATGTAATTTTTTTATTTTTTCACAATGGTATCAACCAAATGTTCACAAATATTTAGTTTACTGTTTCTTTAAAAATCTTTTATGTTGTCTGTTGCGTTACTGCTGGACTACCTAAATGTTTGCAAAACTTTTTTCTTCGCTTTCTTGCTGTCCCTGCAGTATACTGATCATTTAAAAGATATAGGTGGTTGAAGCTGAATTACATATGTCAAAACATCTTCCCCCGTCTATATCACTCTACTCTCTATCTTCTAAATTACCTTTCCGGTAGATTCGTAGGCACTTAATATTACAAGACACATTAGAAAATTTGTATTGAAGAGGAATCTTTTGAATAATATTTGAAATACAAATATTTGAAATACACTTTGACATTATCTAAGAAATAACGTGCACAGCGACATAAACAGAATCAATATGTCTTGTTTTTATACAAATCACACCTAGGTTATTGGGAAAACGGTCAGTGCAACCGGCAATGTCAGATTTGAAAATTTAGATGGTTTAGGTATTATTTTATCGGTTATTTTTACGTGCTGTAGATAATTTGGATTAGATTAATTCTCGTGTGGGTAAGGGTGGTTTTAGATACTTTTTATTATACAATAGCATGTGTATGTACATACTATTTATATTATCATTATGCGACCTGATGCATTATCTTAACATAAATATCTGTTTACTACAACTACAATTCACAGTCAAAGATTAAAAGGCACAAATGAACTCTTCGTCATATATGTATAAATTTTCCAACCAACATCACGCATAACTTTTAACCAATCATTTTGATAATGTCGACAAATAATTCCTCATTCCTTCGTAACCAAAACCATTTACTGATGATGACTATGATGCCTGTGGATACAATGTTAGCAGTAAATACAGCCATTGTTTTAAATTTAATTGATGTTATAGTAGCGATTTTCCTAATCATGTGTACAGCTTTAAATTTAAAATACATTTTCGACAAATTTATACAATTTGTTGCCTCGCGTCTTGGATCAACTCATTTCCGCTGGGATTGTTAATTTTGATTAGTACGTCCAGCAAATATACAGGTAGAGGCATAATATGCGATCTGTTATATTATTGGATTTACAAAGTATTGCATAGTATGAAATACATTTCTAATGATATTTCAATAGTTGAGCATGTGGCTCCTGTATATTTCATAAGTCTGTCTACGTTGAAAAATTCAAATCTAAAAATTTAGAGCATCAGATGTCAAACCAATTTGAATACATCCATAATACTACAGGATGAATCCTCCTAACTAAACTAGTTCTGCTACGCCAAGAACTGCAATTCTGCAGTACATTACTACACCAGACCGAATAATGTTTTACGGAAAATCATATGAATTCGTGGTTCATGAAATTTTTAGACTGGTTCATCTTTACATTTTCACAAATATTTTGGCTCGTCTTCCATTGCCTCCTGTCCATATCAATGTATTTTATGAACCCATTAACGTCATTTTCGATTTATTGAAATCGCTCCTTGTTAACTTGATAAAAGTTGTCAAATGTCATTCGTATGTCACTAAAATGAATAGTATACGTCAACAAGTGAGCTTCTGACTCATGTGCAATGCAATAACTGAACATAAAAGTCTACAGTGTTGTATACAGAGAGTTTCACTTTTCTGAGTATAATGGTTTTCGTCCTCACTAGAGAGGCTTGCTCAAACCGATGCAACGATGGTCCTAGAGTTGAAATATTATTCTCAACGTACACAAATCTACAACAGGGAAGGAAAAGTTTGAACGTATTTTTAACTTTTCTTCGCTACTGGCGTCTCCTATTTCCTACATCCCTTCCTTAATTAACCCCATACACTTCCTCTTTGATTCATCAACTTGGTTTATGTTTCAAACATGCTTTGATTTATGTTTTATGTGTGGTCATGTGGTAAATGCAATACAAATATTGTTATTTTTCCTCAAATAGGTCAACCAGGAGATTATGCATCACAGAGAATGCTACTGCTTTGGAGTTGATGAATGATACCTGTTGTGCACTCTGCATCATTTCATCCAGCCCAGTCATCCAAAGAAAACAATTTGTGAAACAGAGCAGGACTTCTTTTTCATGAAGAAAGAAGCTTGTCTACTCCGGCGATATATAAACATCATGTTTGGTTTGGCGTTATTACTCTCAAACCTCACGCTACCACACTATGCTGCGTTGCCAGTTTCTCAAGTTGCGAATAAAGCCTAGTTATTCTTTCTGAAGTTTTAATACCGAACAACACAATAATGAGCAAAATATGGACCCGGAAGAGCAAGCCCAAGAAACCTCTCAGCTCTAATTCAACGTTAGCACAAAGCACGCATATAATGCACAACATTAGAAGCAAAATAAATTGGACATCAAACTAGTAATGCATGTGCTTAGTTGTAAACTGGAAAAAGAAACTCCGAAAACAATAATATGTAGTCCCATGATAAAGCTCTGAATTATGCCCTATATAACACAAGCAATACGAGGAGTTTTAGAAGCGGAGAGAGTTAAGGAAGGAGAAAGTTGAAGACACAAAATCATCACTGGTCCGTTATAAAATGCTATAATATACCTGTACTGAAATCGTAACACTTGTCACGATCTTCTGTAGTGAAGATTGTATAGAAAAATGTGTACCAGGTTTGTTCGGAACACACTCATCATACACTGTATGATCACTATAAGCATCAACTTAATAATAATATTATTACAGTTTAATAAAATACTACAACTAATCAATTTGATCTCAAATTTATTTGAAAATGAATACTATCGTAGGTATAATAGTTTAAGGTTTATTGCGTAAAATAAACGTTTTATTATAATAGCATGTCACTGGTGAATGCATTTTGTTCTTTCTGGTACCTTAAATCTTGAGCGAATTGTAGGGAATCGTACAGCATTTTGATTTTTTAAAAGTAGATAATATAACTTTGGTATGTTGATAACGCCAGCCCCACCGCATGGACCTTTTTGATGATGATTAACTTTATGCAATGTGATGGAACGTAGCAACGTAAAAATTTAAATATTACAAATAGTCACACTATATTACTCAGTATAGAGAAGATGGAAAGAAATACAGGTATAAGAAAGGTTTGTTGCCCAGCAGCAAAACCTTGACGTGGCGTAAATATGTGCAATAAAAGTAGCAAAAGTAGTACCTAATACAAAATTAGCTGGCTACTAAAGTTAAGGAATTTTATTGTTTTCACAAGAAAATGCCTACCGCAACTGATACCATCTGGAAGGTGCCAATTATGAAAAGGTAAAGAAATAGTCTCCAGTAGTCTCCACCTACAAAACTTCACCAGCTTATACGGAAATGAAATCAGTATTTACTAAAAACGTTAAAGCCATTAACTGTTAAATGTATGTAATATTAATTTAACAGTTACTGTTGACTAATCTGCAATGTGACGATCCATGAGGACCGGGTTTGTATGCCTTTTTATAGCGCGTAGTTTCCAGCAGTTTGTAGTACAGTCGGAAAGACAAGATAATATAAATTACATAAAATTCAGATTATTAGCCTGTCGTCGTTGTCAATTGTTCCCCATGTATAAAAACTAACTTATGACATACCTTATGTATTATCTCTATCAGATTCACTTACTTCATTTGCGAGGTACATACAATTACGATGCTTTGCGTCACTAGTGCCATACTCTTAAACTAACGATGAACAATAATAATTAATTACAATATTTACAATGATATTTTACTGCTTTTTCAAATACATAAGATACCAGAATTTCTGTAATAAGCAAAGTAATTAATTTTCTCTACAATATGAGTTGGACTATATTATCTACAAAAATATCGAAAACTTTGAAAAAATTATTGCACGCAAATTTATCTCGAGAAAATGATCAGTATCTGTGTGTTACTCCCAATGTTGACATTACTTCTTACGTACTATTCTTCGGTTTGGTTTAATGCTAAACGTAAAAGGTGTAATGTATGTGTTCATTCACTCTCATGTGCATATTTTGGGACGACTACTTAATGTGTAATGCGTAGTTAGACACGGTTAAATATCGACAAGTATTTCTTTCTTTACAAACAAGGAAGTGTCGAATTATGGAGATAAACTTTATATGACATCACATCAAGGGCGTAGCCTCATAAGGGCCAGCAGGGGCACGTATTCTTTCCAAATGGCCAGCGCAAGAAAAAAAAATAAACAATTTTTCAACATTTTCACTAAAAATTTTGGGGACGCTTCGTGTGCTTTCTCCGTTATATAAATTTTCTAACCAATTTGATGATTTTCGGAGTGTTCTGTGATAAACACGTGTTAAAATTCAAATTTTGTCAATTTACTCTTACAAAATGGATTTTTTTTTGCGATATTTTCGCCCCTGGCTTTTTGCAAATAAGTATTCAAAATAGGCATTTTGAAGAATTGTGGAAGTTTTTTGGCGAAGCACTGTCCTCTTTATAATTTTGATGTGCATCCCCCAAATTATTCAGCTAGCTACGCGGTTGCGATCACATCGCTAATAGACTCACAATCATCCGGCACCATAACAGTTTATGATTTATAAAAAATAAAATACCAATAAATCAAAAATCTTTCTTGCCATTCAGTGATTCAGTTCACTGACGGTATTACAATTACAAGAATATGAAAAAATCCTTGAAAATTAAAAACGGACATTTTTCTATGATAGCTAAAATTATCTTTTCAATAAACCCAGCTTACTTACTGCTCTGGTTCTAGCATCTGTAATAGTTGCATGAGAAAAGATATCAGATAACTGAAGATTTCCATCTGCTTAAATGTGCATGTGATTGCTTTTAATTCATAAAAGTAAAAGTAAGTAGACTTTGTTCTTTTTCGCTGATTGTCAGTGTGTGTTGATTTATAAAAAATAAAATACCGATAAATCAAAAATCTTTCTTGTCATTCAGTGATTCAGTTCACTGACGGTATTACAATTACAAGAATATGAAAAAATCCTTGAAAATTAAAAACGGACATTTTTCTAAGATAGCTAAAATTATCTTTTCAATAAACCCAGCTTACTTACTGCTCTGGTTCTAGCATCTGTTAATAGTTGCATGACTAGAAAAGATATTAGATAACTGCTAAAAAAGATTTCCATCTGCTTAAATGTGCATGTGATTGCTTTTAATTCATAAAAGTAAAAGTAAGTAGACTTTGTTCTTTTTCGCTGATTGTCAGTGTGTGTCCACCACGGTAATTACGAGTTGTTCGGAATTCTCGTCTCCACAGTTCGGCACTTCTTTGCCTGTTAAATAGGTTATGAGTTGTCCATAATTAATCTTGTCTGACTTATGCATCTTACCTTTGGGACTGCTGGTCTGGTCGTGTATTATATATAAAAATGCTCGACTAGACGGTGTATTATTAAATAGTTGTTTTGGAACTGCTACTCATCCGTTTCGTATAGTTCTCGTCTTTTAATAATATCTTAAATTCACAAGACACAAAGAGTATTACTAGTTTACCTACGCTAGCCGTTTTAATAGGAATTATATAATTATAATACATAAATACAGCCAACAACCGTAGAAAAAATGCAATCACCCCATGCAGAAAGATTGCATATATACTTATGTAGTGCGTTTACATTAAACGTACATATGTGATGATGTGATTGAATTGTTGAATCATTAATTTATTGCAAACTCTCCAAAAATTGTTTCACGTTGGAACAGAAATAAAAGCAATCAAAATGGCTAAATTTTGTGTTACCTTATTTTGTAATATAGTGTATTTAATCCTATAATCCATTTGCTATAAAAAATTATATGCATTTATGTTTTTATCTGAAAATGCACTGCATAAGTGCAAAGGTAATATTATAAGCTTTTTACTACTGGGTAAAAAAGGTGAAGTAAAACTCATAGCGTATGGCCATACCATACGTGTATGAATGCACCGTGACGTTAGTTGCACAATGATATACTTAACAGCATAAAGAGATGATTAAAAGTTAAATAGCTGTCACGGCGCAGTATACCTACTTAAATATTTTGAAATATTTTACCTGTGTAAATTTTAGTAATTCTAACACATCACCTTGACGTATTATCTTGTACGTTACTTTGATATATATTATGCCGGGTTGTAGATACATGTGTGCATTTTAAATTGCAAATTATCCTTTATAACTGTAACTATGAAATGAATATATAGAATTACACAATACATACTATATAAAAATTGTATTATTTCAGATGAATATAAATGTATAAATTATTACTCTAATTAAAATATTAATGCTTCAATATAAAATATTGTATACCTGTGAAATATGAACGAAGCTTGTTACATAACTTTACTACTGATTTATTACACGGGTTAAGAATGTATTTTGATAAGCAGGAACTTGAAAAAGATTAATCTTTGCACAGCCATAACGGAACTGGAAAATTTTGAAAAATGGTTATTGGTTTGTACTGTTACCTTATTATTCTTTAACTACTGTACTAAAATAAAAAAATGTATTGTTGTTACCAAGGTGTACGTATGCATTGTTTCAGGTATTTATTCGGGACAAAGCCTTTTGATTGGGATGGAATATCTACACAATCAGCAGTTGTTTTGTTTCAATCATCAATAATTTATGTTTGCATATATAAAAATGTGGTGCATTATCACAACAATACTACAAACTTTAATTTGGTGGAAAAATAAATCCCGTGTTATACGCTGACTGTGATTGCAATTGCAATGGAAAATAGTTGGTAATGGCGGCAAAATAGTGTGTTTACAAAGTTTTTACAAGTATTTAAATCAAGAATGTTTGATCATAAAAAAATTCATAATTCAAGATGTACTCTATGTTGTTTTCAATTAGGTCTAAGAAACTCCATTATTAAAGCAGGTAATTACCTATGATAGCTTTCTTATTCTTCCGTAGTGGAGTAGATTTTATTCTGAAATTGAATGGTTACATACATTACTGTGATTTGTGAATCGTAAATCAATCCACCGGCGACNATCAATCCACCAGCGATAGTCACATGTTCGTGTGACGTTCGATACCCGCTCTACGTTTACATTTGAATTTGAAGGAATTTTTTTTTAGTTGTGCACGTACTTTTTTAACCCTCTAGAGAAATCGGAAGTACCGGAAGTAGGAAGTTAAATTTTGCCACTCAATTTACGACAAGCTACTCGAAGTTTGGCGAAAATTGAGCCACTCGTATTGATGCACGAAAGTAGAAATAATTTAAAAGACTGGATTTTCCTTGATTGTCGACTGAAAGCTCCAGTTTATGAAAATTGAATTTCTTCAGGTAGAGTTCGACTTCGACTATTGTAGTGTGTTAGTACTATAGAACGGGGCAACATAAGACGCTGCGATTTTGGGATAATCTATCACTTGTTTGTGCAGTAGCGAGAAATGATAGCTTTTCATTACTCACGACGACGTGTGCCATGAAAATAATAATGTTCTGTGAACAGAATTCAAAAAATTCAAAACTCAACACAAATTATAATAGCATGTTGTATTCCGTTTGGCTTAACTACCTTGTATTTTATAATAGGTTATTAATTTGTCTAATTATATTTTAAATGTTTAATAAATTGGTCGTGAAATGGGCTACCGGTAGCCCGCCCGTCTCCGTCGTAAGTACTACCATGGACACATGAGGAAGTGGTGTGTCATTTTTTATGGTCATGATTATGATGACATTCACATGTGTTATATCATATCACATCTTTATATTGGATTGTATTGTAACTTACCATTATTTGGGGTTGTCGGGTTTTGAGTCCTCCTATCGTATTCCACATTCTCAAAACTATGTAAATAAATTGACTGACAAGTGTCTGTGTATGGTGCAATTCATGAATGAGCGCCCTGCTTGTTATAAAAGTAAGGTATGTATATATTTCAATTTTGAAAATAAATAGAACTAGAATGTTTTACAGAAAATAGTTAAATGTTCATTTAGGTTGTACGCACTATATGGAATGGGAACTTCTACATCAATAACCTTTAATTGACCACAAAATGTTTAAAAACAAAAAACCCTTATTGTCCTGCTAACATGAACAACACATCGTGTCGTGTAAATTGACATTGTATTAGCTAAGAGTAAATGATAAATAATATTCGCGGCTTTTAAAATTCAAAACAAAGTTACAACAGAATGTATCTGGTAAATTATATGCATGAATTTCAATTATGAGGTTTCCAAGGGTTTTCATCAAATCGTAATATATTATTACCTATCAGATAAAATTTAAAATTCAACAGAGTTACAACAGAATGTATCTGGTAAATTATATGCATGAATTTCAATTATGAGGTTTCCAAGGGTTTTCATCAAATCGTAATATATTATTACCTATCAGATAAAATTTCCTCGAAGTTTCATTCATTAAACTAAAGATTTTAATTGCTGAACTTCTTTATTATTTAAAAGAAGGAAATTTATCTTGTTTATCCGCTCTGTTTCATGATTGGGTTATCTCACATTCCTCAATTAACTCGAACTTGTGTCGGGAATTGGCAGGAGTAACCTCCGCTGTACAAATGGCAAATCCAAGTGATACAATAATTATACAACATTAACTACTAATTTCAACTAAACAACATCAACTCTGACATATTATACTTCCATTTGTGTCAACACAAAGCAATATAAGAAGACGACAGAAGCATCGCACCGTCTTGGTATGTTATGTAATCACTAAACACGTACAGTATAAACGATTATTTTTTTTAAATTAGAGGGAATCTTCTGTTTTGCAAAATGTTTGACACTTTGGTTTGATTACATTATGACTGAATCTAGCAATAAGTCTAAACGTAACGTAAAATTACTGTTACTCAAAAATAATACGTTCTGGTTTAAATCATTTTTCGACTTCTCACAATCAGCATGTTGACAAGACATTTTTTAGAATAACATTTTTGTTGACCAACTCATTTCGATTTATCCACAAAAGTTAATGTAATTTTTATTTTCTAGTGATCTTATATTTTCTCAGCGACATTGATATCATTTATTCTACTCGTGAAACAGAGAGTAGCAGTTAAAGTAAAATACACTACTTGCGCTCTTATTTATTAACGTTGGAACCCAAGGTCCAGATGGAATTTTTCGCATTGCATTAAGACTGACGGTTTTACTTATCGACAGATTCTGTAGAAGCATGTGCGGCATTGTTGTTCTCGTTTGCATCCACACTGAATACTTCTTTCTCTCCTACCGATAATTTGCTAATTCTGTAAACCTCTGCGTTTTGAATTCCCAGCAACTTTGAAAAATATTGTGCTACATACAAAAAATATAAAACCCATTCTGGTAAAAAAATTCAAAATCCAATGTAAACGGGACACAATAGTATATTTAAAAAAAATGTTCTATACTGTTGATGACATACCCGGACGGACCATTTCATATTCTTCTTTAGTCTGAAGACCGTAAAAAACAGGCCACGATTTTTTTCCACTCATCACTTGATACAGTACGAATCCAAAACAATGCCACGCTATTACCATGTACGCAATTGATAGTTTTTCCTTCGTTGACCAAGCTTTCTTTTCAGTCATTGGATGCATCCTACTCCGAAGCCACCTTCGAATGAATCGGGGCGTTTTGAAGAACATTTTATAGCCTATCTGAAAATAAAACAGAGTTGTCGTTGTCACCACAGCAAAACAAACATTTTTTCCCTCACGTGAATGAAAAAATGAACATTTTTCGCCACAAAACACTCTGGCAACGATAACTTAACGCTGGTAATATTACCTAAATTAATGATTTAAGTAATCAATTAACTTCCTTTTAGCAATAGACAAAGGTCGCGTCGTCCTGAGAGCTATGGTTGCATGATGTGAGAGGAGAGGGGCATCACTGGCTCAAGTACTACAAATATTTTGGAGAGCTTCAAATCTTTCCATTTTCATTGCGAAAACAAAACATTCATCGAGACTCGCAAAAGTTTTTATTTAGATTCACAACACATTTTATTATTGTGTAGTGTGAGTAAAGCGAGGTGTAGTCTGTAGTGCCGTAAACTTACTTTAGTTTAGTTTACACTTTACTTATATTATACACGCACAGTTTTAGTCTACCCACGCAGCATAATATAGCAGCAGCCGTAGAGTCAGCCAGCGCAGCAGTTCCATTATAAGTAGATCTATTTACCGATGTATCTATTCCTTCCTATTCTGTATTTTTTATCCTTTTCTGCCTCTTCTAATACTCATAATGTATTTGTATTTCATATTATAAAAGCTGTGCCACTGGTAGCCTACAACATATCACATGTCTTGACCGTGTGACCTATTCGTCTTTATCATCTGATTCACTGCCCGGGACACCATATTATTATTATTCAGTGAGTTTTATGAACGGTATTTTTTATATTTTTATCTTTAGATAAATTCAGCTACAGCTGAATTGTTGAACTATTACCACCATTCTGATCATTTCATTGTTTCTGGCTAATTATGAAACCGTATTAAAATGATTCTGAAACCTGTTATAGTAAATGCTTGCATCATTGGCAGTGCTACTAAAGTCGTAACTTTTAACAATCCAATTTTTAAATTATGGATAGCAGGGCAGTTGTCATTCCCACCGAAGGTACGTCCCAAAAGTGCCCAAAAGTCTCAAAGTGTATCTGTAAGAAGGGATCGCCGTTCACTTGCGTTGAAGCTGAATCGACAGATTTTTGCGCAAACGTCCGCTGTGCGGTAATTATATCAAATTAAGAATTCGGTCACCGTCACGAGGACATAAAATCAACTTCCATTGGTGACAATGGAGCATGTTCTTATCACGCCGTAAGTAAATTTATTTTGTTATGATTGCTATTGCTAGTTCCTGTTACTGTTACAATTAATTCGGCACAAAGTAGTTTAAATAAGCTCATTTTTCATTTATATTTTCGTCTTTTAGAAAGGAGTATATTGACTCGGACGAAGAAGATTCCTCAGGTAGAAACGAAGATTCAATGGATATTCCAACTACGGTTACAATTGTCGAAGAAGATGGAACCACATCAGTGGTGGATGATGCTTCCATTGTAACTGACGACAGTCCAAATAATCCTATCCATTTTGGACAGAGCTCTAGTATTAAACAAACACTAATAAGTAAACGTTAAGTTCAAGTTCCAAAAATTAATAAAACAAGTCATTATTTAAAATTTCGACTTGCAACAGATAACAATATGACCTACCGAGTTGTTGGTATAGATGAACCGAGCGTTTATGAGTCTTCTGGCGGAGTCCAGGTTCTTTCTCCTGGTGTCAACGTCAATGGACAATATTATGTAATTGGATCGCAAAACGTTTTAGGTAAACCTAACAAGATTATATTATTTAGCATTTTCGTATTGATATTGGTACGTGAATGTTCACACCTATAATGTTAACTTGTTTCGACTCTTAAAATGAAATTTTAGGTAGACCTATCGCTGCAAGGCCTCAAATTATAGATGCACGTAGTTTGAATAGAGTAAATTTTGCGAAGACTGGTGTTTAAGCTGGCGAAAATTGTTCCAAATGCAGAAGAAGGATCAAAGCAAAGTCAGGTTAGAGTGAATTGCGAACATTTACTGAAAAAATCGTCAAAAACGAGACTAAATTGTGAAATTTAAATTTCGAATGTATAAATTGTAATTGTTTTTATAATGGTTAAATTTCTTTAGAGTAAAGGAGGAATCTTAGCCAAAGCATGCGAATATATTCAAGAACTTAGGTCTACTAATATTCGTCTAGCTTCAGCGCTAAAAGAACATGAAAATACAGCAGAAGAACTTGATATTTTACGACAAGAAAATGCAGAACTGAGAAGAGAAAATCTGATGCTCAAACAGCAACTAGGCCCGACAGAAGATGACAGCACAGTAATCATCACGACATCCGACGACTAATTCTTATAATTTACCTTTTTAGTTTTCTATTTGTAGTCAATTGCATCTACCATTATCATCACATCACTAACGTTGCCTAATAAACTCGAAATTGAAAAGCGCAAAAGTTTTTGAAGTTAAAGAATGGCTGTACACGGCCATAATCATAAAGATTTGATTCATAGAAAAAGAGCCTTCTTTTTTCGCTAGTATATCCCTATTTAAATGTATGTGGAAATTATATTTAACAATAAGTGACTAGAGTCCGCAATGTTAGCTTTTGTCATATTCCATACAGTTTTCCAGATTCCTATGAGCTCCAGTATGTGAACTAAAGAAGCATTTTGAACCACACGTTTAAATCCGTACTTGTCATATTTACATTCATATTCTTTACAAAAAATAATTCATGAAAAGGTTTGGCGAACGAAAATCTCGGCGAGGTGCACTTTTCAATCTCCATTTACATTACAGCTTAAACATGTTAAAAGGTATGTGGAATGTGGATAATATTGACTTAGCCAGTAGTGTGCTTGTCCCTGTGTTTCATTACTCAAAATTACTGAAAAATATAATTTTGTTGTCCAAATTTGATTATCAACTAATGTAGAGTTTGAAAGAAGTGTCTGTAAATCAACTAGCCAACATGGTATTGGACAATTTGGAAATGAACATTGGCATTTTGAATTTGTTTTACGTAAGTGTACAATTTAAAAATGCTAGCATTTGCTGTATTTTGAGCTACAGCTAAAAGAAGAAAAAAATCGGTTTCATGTAGCTATGATCGTTGACTACGTTGACACTTTCCAAACGGCTTCTATTTTATATGAATTAAAACATAAGGGGTGGCTCGTTAATTAACATACATGCTTTGATTGGCAAATGGTCATGGTAAAGATACGAAAATGGAAAAACGGTTTGTATTTTTGAATTCCTCACACTTACCAATTATCATTTTGGTGAACAATTTTCATTTCTAAATAAAATTGGTACGCACGTTGGAAAATATCATTCAAAAAGGCAAAGTTCCCACTTTTAAAATCCCACCCGTAAAATCAAAGGTCAGTATTGTAAAACATTGAATCAGCAGTGAATAAGTATACCGGCACATGGACACTTTATAGAATGATATTCAGGCAAGTTTTTACGAGTTCAGTAGAATTATGAAAACCTTCATGATGGACTCCAAAAAGTTCTAAGTATGAATTTTAGCGAAAACGCTTTTAGAAGAGTTTCCTTCCAAAACCTTACCTTTATCCAACTCACAAATACTGGAGATATATCTATACGACTAATACAAACTTTGACCCTGTTGACCGAATGCTTCAAGCTTTTCTCCAGTTTCAGAGGTGACCGTAGACTACCTATATACAAAGTTTAGTGAAAATCATCCCTTACCGGCACATGGACACTTTATAGAATGATATTCAGGCAAGTTTTTACGAGTTCAGTAGAATTATGAAAACCTTCATGATGGACTCAAAAAATTAAAGTTCTAAGTATGAATTTTAGCAAAAACGCTTAGAAGAGTTTCCTTCCAAAACCTTACCTTTATCCAACTCACAAATACTAGAGATATGTATATCTATACGACTAATACGACCTTTGACCCTGTAGACCGAATGCTTCAAGCTTTTCTCCAGTTTCAGAGGTGACCGTAGACTACCTATATTACAAAGTTTAGTGAAAATCATCCCACAAATACCAGAGATACACCTACGTGACCTTTGATCCCGTTGACCTGGAAACCCCAAAATCATTTGTAGGGGAGCCTTAGCCGATTGGCGAAACAGAACTTCAAAATTTCTAACTGTTTCTAACTGAGTTACTGCTAAGGAACCTTTTTGAAGACCTGTGGGCGCCACGTGGTGTCACTCTGAAGCTTCAAACTGACTATAGACAGTGTTTAATATATGAGGTATCGATTAGTGAAAACAGAACTTCAAAATTCCTAACCGTTGCGTTCCTGAGTTACCACTGAGTGACCTTTTTGAAGACCTGTGGGCGCCACATGGCTTCACCTGGAAACTCCAAAATCGTTCCCAGGGGTTCATAAGGGATGAGGAATCGATTGGCGAAATCAAAATTTCAAAATTCGAAACTGTTTTTGAGTTATCCTCATGACGACAGACAACTTGAAGTTAATAACAAAGGAAGTTTTCTTTCTCCAATGCTACCAAAGAGTGTTGGGGAAATACAGACACGCTGGCTTTGACATGCAAATGTACATGATAAAGATTGGAAAAACGTTTTTATTTTAGATTCCCCATATCTCATCCCAATGTACCAGTAGAAAATATTCATTTCAGATAAAATATTTCAGTCGTTTTTTCCATATCCAAAATCATCGGCACAAAAGATGAAAGTTGAATACCGTGAAACACTTACGGTGAAAGTATCAGAAACTTTACTCTGTATGGAAT
>JAHZNB010000145.1:0-13061 GCA_027744295.1 Callyntrura guangdongensis | reverse complement strand
CTTTTTGTTCGAACTACAAAACAATAATGGTAATCGGTTGCATGTTGTATGGTGTGTATATTACATACATATGGTAAAAGGTAAAATACTTTTAATTTCATACAACACGTTCATGATTTTTCTAAGGACATTATATCTACCTCCTTACCTCCACCTAACCAGTCTGCTCTCTGCATTATACCCATGTTATTATTCTGAAAACCACATGTACTCGCATGATGCTGCTCGATGTCTGACTGAGTCTGATCAAGTCTGATAAAAAATGATAATGGGCTAGTAGGGGATTATTGACGATGCGTCACCTACATAACGTAGGTTGCTGCCTTCAGATATTATATATGCATACATCTACGTAACTTTAATGTCCACTCATGCCATCATCACTTTCAATATTCCATAATGCAATGCATAGCATGTACACATGTATATTGCAAATTATTTGTAAAAGGCAAAAGTTTCATTATTTAAACGCAGTAAATGTTGGGGAAAGGAAAAGGTTATATACGATGGAAAAAAAGTTTTATTGCAAAACATCAGCGTAGTAGCACACGGCCAAGTATGCTGTGAGAACGTTGGGGATTCTCACATATTTTTTTTCATGCATGCATGTTGCTGGGATTCAAGAATGAGACAAAAAATTTATATGCGCATGTAAAAGGTTTGGTCTTTGTAGCACGTATTCTGTATGTTTTAGTCTTGTATCTCACTTTATTTCACTCGGCTGTTCCGAGTTGAGCTGCTCAACTGACTGAATACACATATTATTCCTTTTTGATGATACATGACAGAAACAATTTTTTAAATCACTTTTTGTTGTGAAAACACATCCTGAATTCCCCCCTGTGTGAGTGCGTACAAATATTTTGAACTGTGTTGTCATTCTTTATATTTTTTAGTGTGAAAAAGAAAGGTGCAAAAAATTACACGCTACAAAAATGTGATCCACTATCGCCCAATTAATCAATAAATACACAAAGATTTGTACTCGTCACAAATATATGGTATTGATTTTGTAGTGGAAAAGGCATCATCTTGTGCAACGCCACAAGAGGTGTTTCCGTTCGTGTTCCGTTGTTTGAATTGGCATAAAAAGAGAAAGGAATTTGGAACAGGAGACTACTTTTCACTTCACACAACAGTCAACCACTTATATAGTTGAGGTTATAAACGAGGGAGAGATATGAAAGTGGACACTAGTAGTAATGCGGTAGCACGTACAATTTCAATATTCTAAAACCGAGCCCATTTTATATTTTCTACAAGTACAAATCATCAGGTGCATACTATATAGATTTTGATTTTAGCAGCACACATATTCTTGATACGTGGAAAATTTAATGAACTTGAAAAGCAGTTACTATACTACTCTGACAGTAAATGTTGATGCTTTTATAAAGTGTGCAGTTTAGGAAGATAGCTAAAGTGGAGATAGAAGTGAACAGTTTACAGTGTATTGAAATATTTCGTCAACAAGGTATCTTTTCTTTGCACGAAACTTAGGAGGAAATGGCCGTGAATCTATTTTTTAATATAAAAGTGTAAATACCGGAGATGTTTTATAGGTAATAGTCAATAGTTTAAGCTTAGCTGGTCGATTGCAGCAGTGCACCTAAATGTTGCAAACTCCTAAATCCCATTCAACTGGCCGCTTATTTACTCATCAAGCACTATAATTTTGTTTTTTAAATTGCAGGTCTCTTATATTCAAACCGCTCAAATTTAAGCAACAATTGCCCAATAGCTTTCCGGTTTTGTATGCTTTTGATGCGCTATGGAATCATTGGAACAATATATAATTGTGATATTATTCAGTTGCCAGTCGTAGTCATTTAACACGTAGTTAAGCACCGGTCGTCATTCATCGTCAGCCAATACATTATTCCGAACAGTTTTTTTTCTTAGAAACAAAGGTACATATTATGTTTATATTACTGATCCCTAAAATCGAAAAATATGTATTGTATATAACAAGTATATGGTATTTGGTATTCAGGTTGATGACAAAAACCTTTTCGTGGCAAATTTTGAGTGAATACAAAATTCGGGAAACTATCTTCGCATTACAAAAGGAACAAAAATTTGAAGTCCAAAGTGAATTAAAAGTATGTACGATAAATTTAATTTTTTCCAATAAAAAGTGTCGAACTGTTAAATTTATTGGTTAATAATTTTGTATTTGGGCGTTGAAGGAAAAAGGGGCTGAAACGGATTGAAAACCACCTTGCACTGAACCGATCTGCTGTTATACACTCGAAAATGGAAGATTTTATGGTATATATTTTAACCTACAACGTGGGAACCAAATTTCCAGCATCCGATGAAGATTTTAAGCAGCTCCTTGGGCTGGAATCAGGAAACCGATCTTCATCAGAGTATATAAATGTTCCTGATCTATATGTTATTGGCATGCAAGAGGTGAAGGCACAACCTCAAAATATTGTGTGGGACACATTATTTGATGACCCGTGGACTACCAAGGTGAAGGACATGTTGTCTCCCCTTGGTCTGGTAAAAATCCACACACTTCGGATGCAGGGAATAGTAACTAGTTTGTTTTTAAAACGAAGCCACTTAACCTACCTGAGGGACGTTGAAACCCTTTGGACACGGCGCGGATTTGGTGGCATGTGGGGAAATAAGGGCGCTGTTTCAATACGTCTCGGAATTCATGGGTGTTCTCTTTGTTTAGTAAACTGTCATCTTACTCCTCATGATCAGTTTTGCCAAGAAAGGGTAGATGACTACCAGAATATTCTCACGGGCCAAACGTTTAGTTACAAGGAAACGTCCAATATCCTCTTTCACGACTACGTGTTCTGGTTTGGTGACCTGAACTTTCGTCTGGATGGGTCACATACGGCCACAGACATAGCTGAAATGGTCTCCAAAGGAAAGGGCCATGAACTTATGAAGTATGACCAATTAACAAAAGTTCGACGTACCGGAGATGCGTTTTCAGAGCTCAGTGAGATGTCGATTAGCTTTCCTCCAACGTACAAGTTTGAATCTGCAGTGGACAGCTATGACGTAAAACGACGTCCAGCTTGGGTGGATAGAATTTTATATCATGTCAACACAAACGCTTATGATAATGTGACCTTGAAAATTAATGGACTAAATTACAAATCACATATGAACTATCGGTCCAGCGATCATCGTCCAGTCACAGCAGCTTTCCAGATCAAAGTGTTCAGACCCACTATTGAGAAATTAGTGGAGTTCCATAATATTCCCATGTGGTTTACTAATGAAGAAAACAAAGTATTTTTCAAACTTTGTCCAACTTTAGAAACATCACAAGACGATTGGATTGCCCTCTTCAAAGCAGATTTCACAAGCTTGGATGAGTACGTCGCATACGTGTATTCTCCTAAAAATAACGTTCATGATTATTTCTACGAAGATTCAAATGACACTACTGGTCCTTCACACCGTCCAGGCGAGTATTCAGTTGTTTTTCCAGAAACTAGTGTAAATTTTGATGGGACCTACGTACTCGTGTATTTCTCCCACGCATCCCGCTCAATTTATGGCATGAGCAACACCTTTGAATCCGCAACCAGGGCTATTGAACATCCATTTTAATAAGATTAGTATAACTTTAGTGAAAAATAAAAGTACATGCCTAATTACCTACCCAATTATTAGCTTTAAAGCTAATGTTTTCAACAAATTTTAATAATGGAAAAATAGTGAAAGCAGTTCATACTTACAACTTACCCCAAGGAGATGAGACATACCTTGGCTGTATTTACTTAAATTCCTTACTAGATGTTAATACTTAAAAAGACCAACCCTCCGATAGATATTTTTACTATTTTTAAGCTTCAACGTTTTTAATTATGCTAGTTTGGACAAGTCCTAACCGTAAAGTTCCTTTTTTAAATCATGCTCTTCTTTAAAGTGTATTCTGAATTTAATGTTTTATTTTTAATCTTTTATGAAGTCACCACTGTTTCCGTTTTTCTTTAAAACACAATAATTATTATGTCTAGAACTATTAACGCAAAAACACATGCGTGCAAATGTACAACATAAGTTTGAAAGTTAGGCTAAATGTATTTTGATTAAAAATGTCAAAAGTATTTTCTTTTGAAAATGGATTTTCAAATTAAGCTTGGTCCCTGGAAAGTGAATGCAGCTTTGAAATTGATTGTAACATTGGCGCATACGTAACATGGTTGTGTCCATCTTTGTTGTTCGCTGGTTTGTTGTTGATAGTGTATTTTTGAAAAATTATTTTATTTTTATATATGCCGGTTTAGAAAAGCTAAAGAATCTAGTGAGAGAAATTATGCATTTAATCGTGTCAGTATCTTCTTCTTAAATTGGATCTAGACCTAGACTATCATTACCGCAGTGGTACTTTAAAGCATGGCGACGTCACAAGTGCAAAACATATTTGAGAGTTGTGTCTGTGGTCAAGGACTCGTACCGTACCACATTTTATGGTTGGAAAAGTTTTCCTTGAATGACTTTCACCTTAGTATATGTTTACTCCAGTAGCAAATTATACGCGCAATACAACAGTAAATTGTTACAATAAAATACAATAATTTGTGTGCTAAAGCTAGTATACTAGAAACGCTATCTATATATTATTATCTAGATGATAGAATCATAAGGTTGAAAACAGAGAAACATCCATTTCCCGTAATTAGTACTTAATAATGAATTTATGAATGACATTTCGGTGCTGCTCTGTGTGTAGGTATGCTTTTTCTGCAGTTATTTGACGTGCAATACAAAATGAACGTAGTATACCTGAGGACGCTGTGGCTGGTTTGCTAAAATCATAGCATTTATGTATGATGTTCAAATTAAAGTATAAATCTTTATACTATTGACTATTAATGTACGTTATCATTTATTGTTTTCACTGCAGTAAGTAATTTTGTTTGTAATAGAAAGGACGTAGGAAATGAAAATGCCATTATAAATACTACCTCTAAATAGTTGGTATTAATTTATCCAAAGTCATCGTCAAGTTAAGCACAAAGTGTAGGAAGGAAATTAAAATTTATAATAATAGTAACTTTTGTGTAAAGAAACATCCAAATTGCTGGTTATCCAACCAGTGAGACAATGATGGATTAAAAAATATTTAACACAGATTGAATAAATAAACGCAATACCTTTGTACAAAAGTTGACAATGTTTTCTAGCATTTACATTGTTTTTGGTTGAAGCTGTATCATCATGGATGACATGAGTTGTTTTCTCTATGAAAGACATCTTAATCTTAAAAATATGTGGTTCATATCGACTCACACTCTCACAACCATGAAGTAAACACTAGCTATAAATGTACACAAATGGTTAAAATTGTTACATGTTTACATGTAGTACTTTTATGTATTCACAGATGCATAAACTGGGCGTCCCTGATATCTTGCTTGGTACTTTCTTTATCTTCTTTGAGTGCAGTGCACCAGTATCGTAACCATTTTGAAGCATTATTACAAGGATTTTCAATATTTCTTTCAAGAACTTCTTCGGAAAACCCTGAAGAAAATAAGAAACAATGGTGGGGTGATGGGAATGACACTTCACAAGTATTGAAAGGGTACATGCAGATACATATCATGCATGTGTTGGCAATACCATCATAAAAACATTTCAGATTTATGGAAGCTGCGGCGATGTAATAAAGTCGTAAAGTTATGCATGATTCGTGGTCTGCATGCAGTAGAGTGGGGGTAAGAAATTTCGTCTTGGTTCGTCTGCATCTTAATTGGTTTTTCTACTAGCATAAAAAGATACCTCTATATTATTATGCTCGTATATAGAAATTGTTTGTCGTCAACTTGAATTACGTTTTCATTGCAAAGCTTTAATTCTCATTTTATATGCTAAATTATTACTCTCACTCTCACCCACCCACCCACATTGTGTTTGGTGATGATAAATGACCATATTAGTTCACGGTCATTTCCAATCATTTTGTTACTGATATTGTGATATATATGTCTGTGCTCGTCACATATTATTCCATGTGCACGAGATTTTTTCTTAACTTCCTATAATAATGATAAGTTCAGAGCGCAAATGTGATATTATTTTTGGTCGAAAAAAGGTACTCTCCCTGTCTCCCTCACAAGTTTTATGATTGTTACGAACTGATATAAGGCATCGAGTAGCAAGCAACTGGCAACCCAACATGAGTACAGAATACTCATCTCATCTTAGAATGTAGATATAGTTTCATATAAAAATGAGATCATTATTAGGTACTACATGTACTTGTACTTCGCTTATCTAGTAGTTTCACACTGCATTGTTGCCCTTTAAGTACGCCTCGAAGTGGTCGACATTCCACGCAAATACAAATAGATGACATTTTTTGTTATGTGAAGTAAGTAGTGGAAAAAATCCTTGGCTAAGGAAAACACGAGATGAAACAAAAACGTACCCAAATGCACGAGTAAAAGGATGCCCCTGCCTGCTTACACGTTGATTTGATACTTTTGAGAATTTGTTTGTACTTTGTAGCACGTACGTAAACGTTAGTACATAATGACAATAAGGGATCAATTTTTGTTCAATGGGTTTTCTTCGAAGTGGTAATTATATAAAGCTACCTATTATGCTATGCATATTATTTCTGCGTTTTTCGACTTTATGTGGTTTGGTTTTACAAGGAACTACCACACAAACAAAGGCTCGTTCGTTTAGTGCATTCTCAGTTACTTCAGGACTCTACTTCACCAAGTCATACCATTATTTAAACCAGAATGAAATACGAGGGGAAAACCAAATTTTTTTACCCATTTTGGTTTACTATTAACTCCGGTGGTTTCTAACGATATGCCACTGTAGGTCTGCGATGCTTGTGGAGAAGAATGCTGACAATCCATATAAATATCGATGATATAAAATTTTACATTTTCAAAAGTACAGTTTCTGAGTTTTTTTTAAAAAAGTAATAATTTTGATAGAGCTTATCTAGTTGTGAAATTTCATGCAGCATGTAAATTGCATATCATTAAATAGATTTTATGTTCTTTCTAATAGTAGGTTGATTAGGTAGTAGTGAGTCACTAGTAACTACTGGCCTATCAATGAAAAATGGACCTTTATCTGAATGACCTCCAAAAGTCATGTGGGTTTTTAAGTAAGGACACCTGATAACTTGGACACTGTAGAAGAGCCCTTGACGTAGCTCTTCTATAAAGATACTACATTTACCTGAGAAGCTTATGCATGCAACTTTTTTTTTTTTAAAAAAAACAGTCTTTAGCAAGAAATTGAAATTTTACTCCCAAATTTTTCTATTTACATACGTAATTTTTTGTACATATATTCTGCTCAGTGGCCCAGTGACACCGCAACAGTTGCCAGATAGAATATACTCAACATGATTTGTGTTGTAATGTGTTACCATGTTTACAGACGCATAGACTATCCACCTGGCCCAATTCGTTCCTTAAACCGATTAAATGAATGCATATGACGACAATTAACTCGGATCAAAATATTTTTAAACGCGGGACAATACAAATTCAAGATTTCTACATCAAATTTCGACATTTCAAATCCCGGCATTCATTGCCAGAAGCATTTTAACCCAAAGTGACATGTCATTAAAAAGCCCAAGACATGTACTATCGATACTTATGCTTTTGACGCACAATGATTTACATTAACGATAAATAGTAAATGAAAATCGGTCAATAAATTTGGTTACCCCCTCGTATGTAACAAAATTTGATGCAAGTTTATATGATTTGTGTTATTTATGTACGTTCTTGTACTCATAGCCGCAGCCGCAGCAACTGCTGACAAAGCATAACGCATGGGTAAAACTGGTAAATGGAGAGACAGAATATCATCATCAGTTATCGTAGTACAGTGGAAAGAATGGACAATGCTGTTGAAGTATATTTTTTAACTTTGTATATTCTACATTTGTAACATTGTGCATTATTAGGACTCATGAAAACATTTCTGCCCTGTGTGTAACGCGTTGCTAAACGAAAATCACCAGACCATGAGACACGATAAAAATTGAATCAAATCTGTAACACTAATAGCATACCACAACGAACACAATTGTACGTGCACGCATATAAATTGTATCACCAATAATGAGAGGTATGGTAAAATAATGGCCTTTGATATAATGCAACCATTTCAATTTATACGAAAGTGCAACATTATCTTTCCCACTCATTATTTATTATCATAGCCAGGGTAATTTCCTTGTAGAAGATGATAGCAACGGCAGAGGCACAGTAAGCTGGCAGTAGTCAGTCATCATCATTATTACGTGCTTAAATGCAGTTATGTGTTAACAGTTCATAGTATGAATATGATATAAATTAAATACCAGTAAAAACCTTTAAATGGACTATAGTATCATTTATTTTTATAGTACTAGTACATGGCAAGTACTGAAAATAGTACTAGTGAACAATTAAATATCTGCATTAATTTCATAGGTTGTGTAAAGTGTAGTAGTAAGTAAATACAGTTGTACATGTTCACGAGAAAGATGACCTGTGCTAAATGAATCGTAGCGTTATAAAAAAAGCATGTGTTCATGTGTAGACGTAGACAGACGGTAGAGATTTTTTTGTTTTTGTAAATACATTGTGTGTATTACTTTTGGTTTTTAGCAGCTGCAGTAGTAATGCACTAGTTAGGATTCACTTCATCTACTCGTCAATATCATCAAGTGTTTTTGTCTGTCATCATATGGTTTATGTAGACAAAATAAAATCCGTAAATATTAAAAAGTGACCATGAATCAGGATAATGACGAAACTAATGTGTGAAAACTTGTTTCCAGGAAAAGGTTTATACCTGGCCATTTTCTGTTTAATTTAGTGCAGCGTTAAGGTGTGTGGTGTGGTTATGATATTACGTTCATTACAACAATATATTTCTTGTCTATCCTTGCTTATGGTTCAGCCAACTAATTAGTGATATCTACAAACATGGAACTCTGAAAATAAAAGATATATACGACAATTATTATTTACACTTGTTTTTTTTTCTTTCACTGGGTGTAGTAGTCAACAAAAATAAATTTTTGACACTTTGGCTTCCGTACGTAATCCAAATACGTGTTCATTTTTATCGTTCATTAGGATAAACATTATTTGAGCAAATATTCTGTAAATGACTCAAAAATTATCGACAACGCAAAGCGTGGGAACTTAATATAAAAGATATTTTTAAAAAATAGACAACGTATTTCCGTGTATATGGTTCTGTTAGATCAGGGAAAGTTGTAAAATGAGATAAAAGTTACCGAGGAGTAATGCTGGTGAAAATAGAAATCTATTTTAAAGTTGTATCACGTACGACAAAACAGTTTTAATTAATTGGAAAATCAGTGCGGGAGTGCAATTTTTATTTAAGAGTTCTGATGCATCTAGCGCGATAATGGGTATCCTGTTCTCTAAATTGTGGTCGTTATTCGGCAATGAAGGTAAGCTCCCCTTTTGGAAGCAAAAGATTTATTGTATTAAAACTTTATATTAGTTTTCAATAATACAGATCTTTTACTCGTCCACTAGTCGTTCGTGTCTAACAACACAACACAATACAAAATTCATTTATGTACCCATTGAACTTGTGCACTTTCAAGTATTTCATTTCATACTAAATCTAATTTTTGAATTATGTTTGTAGTTTGTGATTTTAGTGGTAGATTCGACTGACTCTGAAAGACTTTCCTTAGTGAAAGGGGAGTTAGAAAAACTAGTAGCTCAGGAAGAATTATCGCATGCCGCATTTTTAATATATGCCAATAAACAAGATGTTAAAGGTTCACTAAGTCCTGCCACCATATCGAAAGAGTAAGTAATCGTGTGTCGTATATTATGTTCCATTTTTTGTACTTATATTCCACCTAAATATAAACCAACAATAATTTTTGTTTCTTGCTAGATTAAATCTTACATCCCTCCGCACTCAAAGATGGCAAATTCAACCCTGTTGTGCATTAACGGGTGAAGGTCTCTATCAAGGACTGGAATGGATAGTTTCCTTGATTAAAAAATAACCCAAAGTCATTTGTAAGCGTGATTCCATAAAGAAACTTAAAAGCGTTTTATTACAAAGTTTTTAATTTTAATACAACCAAAATGCAAAGATATAAATAAACCATTTAATGTCGCGGTTCGAAACATTTCTTTTACACAGACTGACCAATTGTTTTGTGTTTGAATGCTTATATTATTCAGTTCCGATATCATTAAAATTAACTACAAATTACGTAGTTGATAGCTTGTCACATGGTATCAGTATCACATTTTACGTGTGCTAAAAACTGTTATTGGAAAACGTACCCAGCACACTTAACGCCCGCAACATTTGCAAAAAAAGCTTCTTCCACCTTGCAGTTTGGATCGTTCGCAGTTGCTCCTAGAATAACAAGCAGTGGTATCAAATGCTCCTCGCGTGGGTGACACTCTCTAGCTTTAGGAGCACTTGCCCACTTCTCCAAGGCTGCCATTCTTTGTTCATATGTTTTGGAATTCACAAGAGAAGATCTAAGATACTCATGAAAAGGCTCACTGTCTTCATTGCTTCTTGAATTTCGAAATCCCGCCATGTTATGATACGACATGCCTGATCCCAAAATGAAAACCCCTTCTTGTCGCAAGGCTGACAACGCTTCTCCCAACTTTATGTGCTGGCTTGGGTTTAATCCTGACACCAAAGATATTTGTATCGTAGGAATGTTGCCGTCGGGGAAGATAATTTTCATAGGGACAAAGACTCCGTGATCATAACCTATTGGTGGTAGTATTAAAACACATTAGCTGTTTTTATAATGCAGCTTAAAAATCTCACTCAGCGGATATCCTTTGTAACCTAACCTCGTTCATCATTTACTTTATACGGAATCTGAGCAGATTCTAGTAATTCTCCAACTCGTTTTGCCAGTGATGTTGCACCAGGTAGAGTATAATTCAAATTGTATGACTCTTCAGGAAATCCGTAATAATCGTAGTACAATTTATTGGTGGCCCCAGACTGTACTGTGGTTTGTTTTGCTTCCCAATGAGCAGACACGACCAAACAACTTTCTGGCTTTTTCTCGCCTGTCAGGTACGTATCCGCAAATTTTTTGAGCCATTTCACCATTTCTACATGTTGCTTGTCGCCGAGAATTGGTAACGGACCTCCACCTTTTATGTTTAAATGAGAACGATTCATAATATCAACTAGAATGTTTAGAACGTGATTATGATTAAATTTAAAAAAATAAATATACCATGAGGAATAAATGCACATGGAATTTTCGACACGGTTGACATTTTCCTGTTGATATCACCTTTACGGCAAGTAGTGGATGAAGACGACTTTTTACAATGACTTGTGTGAGTCTGATAACCGTGTGCTAAACTAGTAACCAGTACAAAAGTCACCTGCAAAATTACAATAAAAATCAATATTGAAGACAACACAGAAGAACAATCTTTGCCAGATCAATAAAACCCTGCGTTCCCACTAGTTTGCTGGAATCAAACCTAAACCTCTATGACCAGCTTTACTTTTCTTTTCACTGTATACGTGCAATTACAATAATTGCAATGTCATGCGAGCTGTTGCGTAAGTTCAAGTGCACTACTGTGAAGTACAATTTACAATTTTTCAACAAAGTCAACAAATACGTAACACAGGCTTGCGCCATTGATGGTCTTACCAGTCCACTCGCTGAATTCTTCAAAAATCCAGCTTTAAGTCCATTACGAAGTAACCAAAGTGCAGTCATCTATGCAATCGATTGGTAGTGGTATTTCCCAATTCGTACTAGTGCATAAGCCTCAAAAGAAAAAGGATGACGTGCATAAATACAGAAACTAGAAACTAGCCAATAACGTCTAAGTATGGTTAATTAAGTCTATGATTTATCTACACAACAACATATATTGTAATTACAATTTGTAATTCACGTATAGGATATTATGGGATATGTAAATGTGTGGAACTATTTTTTAAAAGTTTTCCTTCTCTATATTAAACCATGTGCAAACTGCAAACTTCACCTCACTCACATGACTTGTTGGCATATTATTCATATGAGTTGCAAAAAGAAACAGCTGAAAGAGCACGGTACATGTACTATGCAGAGTATTGCAGTCTGCAATACTGTAATACAAAAATTTGCAGAGTGAAACTGAAAATGCTCTCGCTAGCGGCCTTACACAGACAGACAGACAGAGACAGACATGATTAAATCCTTACTTATGTGAAATGCGGTCAGCTAATACTGGAAATCGTAATTATTTTTTTATGATTTATTTTTCCTCGTAAGGTTGAGCTGAAAATATAATGTATTAATATAAATATTATACCAGAGTTGGTTTGTATCCAGTTTACTTCCTTGTACTATGTTTTATGTTCCCACACAAAATCAGTAAAATCACACTATACAACTGAACAATAACAATGTATGATATTGGGGATTGGGGACGATGATTTTGCGATGACCGAATTCAACGGACCAATGCATGGACGGAATTTCCTTGTTAAAACTGTTATGAGTTAGTAAAAAAACTTTATAGCATGTTTACGTTAGGATAATAATTTCGTCGACGTAAGTAGAAGTACTTACATTACATTACATTTATACGAACACTCCACACGCTAGTAGTTTTGAAGACTGGACAAATTGCCCTTGTCCTTCACTCCTTACATAAATATAGATTTTGGCTGCGTTGAAAACGAATCACTTCAGAACAGATGGCTCGGCTGGCTGTTGCGTTGCTTTGCCTCTCGTGGCAATGCAATAATGGCTGTGGTTTTAGCACAAAATGAATATTTTTTTTCGATCCGATTCTGCTTGTATTGTGTGGTTGTAGTAAATTTAGCAAAATTGCGTATAGGTGAAGGTGATATACAGAAGCCCACAAACAAACATACTTTTTTATGAAGTGATGATAAGTATTTACTTGCCCAAATGAATAATGTTAAGTAAGTACATAGGTATTTACAAAATTGCCCTTTTGAAATCGAGTCTTATATTTGATTTGATCTGATGCTGCATCTATTTCATTTTCGGTTTAAAATTTACATTAGTTATAGCCTATTGGCATTGGGCA
>JAHZNB010000144.1:0-17316 GCA_027744295.1 Callyntrura guangdongensis | reverse complement strand
TCTATATCAAATCCCTAGCTCCTACATTACTATCATCACCCATTCTCCTAGTTCCTAAAGTCAGCATTGATATATAAATGAAAGCAATCCTGATTTGAATATGGAATGAAATATGCCTACGACAAACAATTTCAACTTATATATCCATTTTTTGTCCTTATATTTCTTTTCTTGGAAGCGTTGGGGATTAGGGATGAAATTTAACTTACAAAGAATTTAATAATTACTTTTTCTTGCAACATCAATGACAAGACGTTACAGCGGCATACCCATGAATGTTGTTCTAAGTTTCACTTTCACTTTTGTTGGGATCATTAAGACTATCTATTAGAACAAAAATAACCGTTTCCCGCTGTTGTTATGATCTCCTATCCCTTCCAGTTGTTTTGATAGTTCTCATAATACTTTTACACAATGCACCCACCTTAACGGTGTGCAAAGCAAAAATGAAGTAAAGTATAAAATCAGTGAGTGAGGTGTAGCATTGATTTTTTTGGTGAAGGACAAAATGTCACCAAAGGCGCAAGTTCGCAAAAGTGATTTTTTTCAAAGCTTTTAAAAAAATACAATATTTGAAACCTAAACAATAACAAAATAAAATGGTCTGGTTGAACGCCTTTGATAGCCTGCACAGCTTTTACTAACGTGCTTAAATGTTTGTAGAAAAGGTATAAACATAGTAGCACTTTATTATATAAAAACATGTCAGCACGGTACTCATGTTCATGAAGTAAAGCCCCAAAGATTTGATAGATAAAAATTTAAGGAAAAATAATAAAAAGAGAAAACGGAGATATATCCCCTGCTATACAAGATTCGGTTGCTGTCTGTCTTTTCAAGATCCAAAGTAAATAACTCCGGTTTCAGTTTAAAAATAATAATAGAGAGTCTGTTGTAAGATGCGCTGAAAAGTTGAAAATGGAGACTCATGTACAAGAGATTTGAAATATTTGAATGGCTCTACGTGAAGCGCCAGGGAGCCATATAAATGTCAAAAGAAAATGCAATACTTTTTCCAAAATCGAATTCAATTTCCACAAAATGCAGAACGTCCAGGGATAAACATTGCCAAAAACGTGAACTTTTACACACGCATTGCTATTTGTTAATTTACCAGAGATGTTCCTTTTGTCAGTTATACTTTTCCTTTTCACTGTAACTATTTATATATGTGTAAGCTGCCAGAAGTGTATTGAACACACAAACAAAACGTCTGTCAGAATGAGTGCTTTTGGGGTGAAATTCCCATGTTTAATGTTTATTATTGTGGCATGGTTACCCTTGACTGCACAGTGCAGTCCACACTACATGCAATATTGCACGTTGTCTGCTACTATAGAGCCTTATCACTCCTCACGTGTTGTACACTATGTTGCATGTACGTCGCGTTTACTTGACAATAAAAACAAAAAACAATTCACCAGACCAGACCGCCCGCCTGCTGCTGGGAAAGGTTATCTCATGGGGAAAGCTTCATTTTGGTAAGAGTGACGTTTGAAAAGAGAAGGGTAGGAAAAATAGTCTATCTAGTCAGTATCATTTATAGATAAAATATTGTGAATATTGTGTCGATTACGAGTATAACACAATCTGAACGTCTCGCGTGCCATAAAATCTACCACAAAGATATGCGCGAATCCGCTTCTTCTTTAAATGGTGGGACTCCTATGGGGGCATTACATAGAAATAAAAAGCATTTCTGTGGTTTCGTTTGTTCGAATGCAATAAAAACAGTCGAACCATTTAGGTCAAAAGGATATAAACAAAGAAAGAATGTCGTTTGTCGTCATTTTTATCACAACTCAAAATAATAATGCTGCTGAAGCGTAAAGAATGACGAGATAAAAAGCTGCGTGTGCTACGTACATTTACTTCAATGATGACTAAAATGGTTCGATGGGGCTTGATTTCAAGACAAACATTTTATATTTATGTTAGCCATGTTGTTATGCGTAGCGTTTTCGTAAATGCAAAAAACAGTAATATCACTATTTGCTGGGAACTAACCACATAGTTCGACGAGTTTTAATTGTTAATACTACGAGAGTGGGTGGTATTCTTCACATTTATTACAATGGAGGGAATTATATTTTGCTTTCATCATCATCACTACCAAAAAGTGTAAAAGTAATAACATCAGTAGGCTACTACTACTACATTACTAGCTTTTCAATGAAAACATCACACAAGTTTTTATTGCTCAAGGTAGTGCAATCTTATTTTGTAAGGATGCGAGACAACAAAACGTTGCATTTCGTTGCAAAATCCTTCCTATGTTTCTTGATCTTGCAAAGGATGAGTGCGACATAAACAACAGTCGGGTGGGAAGGATTAAACGCTAAAAACGTGGTGATGACAAGTAATAATATGATATGCATGCATGATCAATTTTTTGCTACGACTCAAGTTTTATTTATCTGGGCCACAAGCAAGTAACATTCACATCCATAGAACTGATTTTTTGAGGTGCAATGCCAAAGGAATTTTCAATTCTGGTTTAACACCAGAAGAACCCATTGTTTTATAAAAGGATCGCATTCTCGTGTCCAGTATAATACTGTAATAAATGGTTCATATTATGCATGCATGTAATATTCACTGGTATAACTGGATTTTTTCATTGCGGATGCGGATACGGATTGACGTGGACTGCGGAGAGTAATAGAAATTTCCGCAGGCCAATGAAAAACTAGTTTTTCATCTACTTCACGAAGTTTTTATCTCGATTTGGTTGGTTTAGTTCAAACCAAGTAGAAAGGTTCAATTGGTACGCTAGGAACAAACAATTAAAATAAGTAAAAAGTAAGTTCTAGAACCAAAGAGAAGTTAGCATAAGTCAAACGAACCTCAGACCAGGCAAGACAACTTTTCACTCCACTTTCACTTTTCTAGGAGACGCAGTCACAATCAATATTACTTTTTGGATGTATTTACCAATTTTTAGCAATCCAAACTGTTATCGTGTATTTCTTCTGAAAAACAGTTTGTAGGGATATAATATATTATGTGATTTGTGAAAAGGGAAATTAACGTTAATAAATTAAGTAATTTGACTTTAACAATGACGTTCACTTTGATACATCAGTTAGTACTGTAAAGTCCGTTTGAAATGTAAAGTTGCTATAAGCCACAAAGAATCAATAATATGTTCATTTTACATCCAGCTTTTGATTTTCACGCAACCTTACTATTTGGGTGAATTTGAAAGTCTCTGTTGTAAAAAATGCGCATATCCCCAGGCGAGAGTGAAATTTTCCACACCACAAACCGCAAATAAAATGCAAAAATCTCATTTAATTATAATTTTTGAGAAATTAATGGTTCTACAGGCTTGGTTTTTACCAAAAACATTTTATTTCTACGTATTCTGTCTCCGACCGGATGGAATCTATGAAATTTGACGGTTTTCTTTTGGATAACATTAAAAATTGTTACATGCTTTGGAAAATGGAGAACACAGTTGGTTTTCAGAGTAACGTGAAAAAGTCGTTACCCAAAACTGCCGAACCCAAGGAAAACTTACGGTTTGTGGTCGTTATCTGCTTGTGTAACTCATTTTCCTCACAACAGGAATCTGGTGAAATGACATAACAAAAAATGGCAGTCCAACTTCCAACATATCATAAACTCTCGTCAATTTTTTAAAGTATATTTCATCGTTGCAAGCGACAAGTCGAAAAATTACCATTAGCATATAAAATGATTATTAATAGATTTGTGTTGCACGTTGGTATACCTATATTTTTATAATACATCATAGCAACACTCTTGGTAAAGTTGTACCTACGTCACTTGCTACTTTCTTCATTTCTTATTTCTCTCACAAGTTTTTTTTTTCATTTGCTAGTCGTCGTTTCGCATAGTGTTATTGTACTAGTTCATGACTGCATGATTAAATCTGCCATTCCATTCCAGTAACAAAAACATCACATAGTAAAAAGGCGAGTCTTACTATCGACATCCTCCATCGTCTTCTACATCCTTCCATAGGAAATAAATAATCATTCCCAGTTATCAAGCGTATTTCCTTAGTTATTACTACCGATATAATGAATCAACATCACATTTTCCTTTTTCAATCCCGCAACACATTTTGGCAAACGAGCAAAACTTGCAAAGAAAGAAAATGAAATTCTTGAAAATAAAAATAAGTAAATAAATAACGTAGTAGACCACCATACTTCCATACCACCATACGTATCTTTCCATCGATCTAGTAGAATCAAATAATGTGACAACTTGGGAGTGGAAAACGCTCGCGGATGCGCATATGCCAGAATTTGCAAAAGCAAACCAAAGAACGTAGTATTTATCGTAGTAAATCGGTTTGTTTTGTTAATATTTGAACGGAATTACATGTCAATTTATACAAAAACAACATCAAACCGCATCATATCGTACTCCTTGGCGTTAAATAATCATCTTGGTTTATGTTGTATTGCTATAACTGATGTGTGCATTGTGTAAGCTCACATTGCGGTGGTGTATTTTTATTTCACTGTGGTACGCAGCAGTCTTTTTGTTAGTTACCACTGCCACGTTTGGAACTTTTCCCTTTCCCACTTGTGAGGAAATATGTGAATATTTATCATTTTTGTTTACCTCTTGTCTCCCATTAAATAGAATGTTTACTCAGTTTCCACAAACCGCACAAAGGTAATTAGATATAAGAAAGCACACATATTTACATATATATTTAGAAATGGTATCAACATAACATAACTTAAAGCGCGGTCGTCCCACGGAATTGTTTGCACTTGCATTCATCATTAAGCCGTCTCACGTTCAAATACATTACGCAAGACTAGACATATGACTGTCTAAACCAGAATTTGAAGGATTAAAATAGAAGACAATTGTGGGCTGATGCGATAACATTAAGCATGTACAAACTTATCTCTAAAGAAACTAACCACCTAGGCAGACATTCATCATTAAGTATTCGCCAGTGCGTGAAGAAGGCTGATACTATCGTTATTCTCGGTTCGCCCCCTTTTATTTTATTTCCAAATTAAGTCCATCAAAACAAACTTGAACTTACAATTAGTCTATTGTAAAGGAAAACAGATACCAGGACATTAGGACATATAAAACAGTGTGTAGATTGCCGAAAAAAATTATGGCATTGTGTTTGCAAGCTGCTTGCTGTACAATCCGTGGTTGTGGTGTAAGTATTCTGAGGTTATTCTTTGGTCGTTATTTTTTACATCACAAGATTGAAAATGACGGGCTTGAAATTAAATAAAAGCGAACATGTGACGTTCACTTTTTGTTAACTTTCACTGTGTATTTCTCTCATTTTCTCTGTAGAACGAGAAACATTTTGATGCAAAGACAAAAAGGATATTGTTTTACCCGCGGTTCCGGAAAGAAGAATTTTGTTTCTCTCGAGTCTAATTTTATCAGGCTCAATTCACTCAAGTTGGTGTTTGAAGGGTTACCCATTATTATCATCTTTACATCCAACACCTCTGCCAAATTCAGGTTTCAAGAGGATTTTCATCTTTATTTCCACATGCTATGGTTTCTTATTTTATGTAACAGATAAAAACTGATATCTTAATACGGTTAACAGACCCTTAATTCAACAATAAGAAGTAGCACAACGAATGAACGATGACGACCACGGAAGATTGAAACTCAAGGAGAAAGATGCTATGTTGTATTTACCTCCCGTACGAAGGGTACGTGCTACAATAGGTATGTGCGACTAATGGACAAAACAAAGGATATGGAAGATTAATGGAGGACGGCGACACTCAAGTTTAAAGACGTTATGTCGGAAGATAAAACACCCAAAGAATAAATAAGGTTAATTTTTATAGCAAAAATGTATGTAACACAATAGGAGCTATCTAGTTGTTCAAAAATTTTCATAAAAGATGCTCATTATACTGCTCAAGAAACACCCAATGAAGATGTACATAAGTATTGCTTTAACGGCTTCTTATCATTTTTCTACGGCCCAAACAAACCCCACTGAGTCATGTAAACTTATTTACACAAGCGAAAATTGTATTAAATAACACAAGAGAGGCAAGATGATTTGGCCGTGTCGTGGAAATAATAGAGAAAAATATGTTTGCGTGAGAGAAAAAGTCGACAACATGGATGTTTGGATAAAAAATATAATGATTCCAAGAAGTAATCTAGCTTTTGTGTGCAATGAAACAAACTACGACTTTAACAAAAGGAAAGGATATAAATTGACTAGCACATCCTCTACGTTACGTTACAAAGCACACACCTATTCATACATCCGTTTACATATATGATGTCTGAAAGTTATTTACCATTTACCAAAGTAGCGTATTATACGACATACGACATTATTTTTGTAGCGCCAAATGAATGTACTAGTATGCATGTATACACTATTTTGTAACCAAAGTGACTTAAAAACANAGCACACACCTATTCATACATCCGTTTACATGTATGATGTCTGAAAGTTATTTACCATTTACCAAAGTAGCGTATTATACGACATACGACATTATTTTTGTAGCGCCAAATGAATGTACTAGTATGCATGTATACACTATTTTGTAACCAAAGTGACTTAAAAACATCATCTATTGTTAATAAAAAAGTTATACTTTTTTAAGTTTTTATTTCTAACCGATATCCAGAAAAAGTAATGAACAAGATGATGGCAATGAATGCCGCTCCGGAATACGATATACCATCGTATTTTAATTAATATCTAAAGGACGTCTTATATTTCCCCATTACTATCCACCCATTATTTGTTGTATCCCTTACACCCGCTTCCATATTATGAAATGTAATAGTAATAAATATGTTTTCGTTTAATATATGTAAATACAGTGTATGTAACGTCACACAGATGCGTGCGTGCTTTCAAAATGTTATAAATAAGATAAATTATTACTTTGTACCAAATCATGCACTCGTTTTTCCGTACGCACATTTAACAACGACACAAGCCCGTTATTTGATTTCATAGTTTAGTTAGATTATTTCCTGTTTCGTTTTGCTTGCCTTGCTATTGCTTATACGATGTATGGATAGTCTGTTATAATATTTTTTAGATTTGACGTTCGTTCTATTTTGACTACAATGACCTAGATGACGCTCAAAAATTTGCATTGCATCCATACACAATAATACCCAAGAAAGTACCTCGCTACTAAATACTTCACGGATCATGAGTAACCGCTGAAGTTGAAATATTTTTTAAGATAATGCATACATGGATAACTAAAGTTAGAAATTCAAGATGACCACCATTGTTTCATACAGAAACCACACAACATGAACTGTCATACTAATATATTTTACACAACTAACCTCATCTAGAAGTTTATGAGCCCTGGAAACTAGTGCGTTTCGGACATTATGCAGCAGTAACCCATTTTTTCTGTTAAAAAGATGCTCGAATTTCTTAGAACAGTTAGTGTCATATAATAATTCACAAGTAGAAAGTTATAACGGAAAGGCCGGNTAGAAGTTTATGAGCCCTGGAAACTAGTGCGTTTCGGACATTATGCAGCAGTAACCCATTTTTTCTGTTAAAAAGATGCTCGAATTTCTTAGAACAGGAAGTGTCATATAATAATTCACAAGTAGAAAGTTATAACGTAAAGGCCGGTCATAAATTTTGCTCATGAATTTTAACAAAGCTTTAGCAACCCTGAACGGTTCAAATACATGTGTCATTCTATCAACCGAAGTATATTTTTACGTATAAACTTATTTAACATTCAAGTGTAATGGAAAAGTGTTATTCAAGAGAAAAATACACATATAAAGTATAGGGTAGCTGAAAGTTATGTGAGTACACGCTGAGGTGACACCTACAGGCTACAGCATCAACATTGCGTTTGTGAAGATGGGGCATTGTAATAATGATGAGATATACTTTCCAACGTATTTCATGAAGTTTTTGAAAGAAACAGATTCGTATTTAGTTTAGGATAGACTGCCAGATGTAACACACCATTAACAGTAAAAATAAACGACACGCATCTTTTACGAGAAGTGTGTCCATTGGAGTAGGTATATTGTGTAGTCTTGTGTTATTGTCATTTCATCAAGTACCATCCAAATATGATGAGTGGTGTATGGATAAACGGGAGCATTTTAATCTTCTGTATTTACATTGGAACAGCAATGCCGTTGTGTTTGGAAAAGCCTACTAAACCCACAGTCTTACAATGATGTAGTGCGAAGTGGCGAATACGGTACTCCAGGCATAACTACATCAACGTCATGGAGAAATCGATCTTGAAGTTGATCCATTTTTCATATTCATGGATCGAAACTTATTTCATCACAGTAACGGTTATAAACCGTATTCTACATATAAATGTGATTCAGCCAAACTGTCATATAGAAAAAATGGTTTATTTTTTAAACTTTATTTTAATAAACTAGTTACTTTAGATATACTAGAACAAAATTGCTTAGAGATACAGTTACATAATTGTGTATAAATGTCTAATGTCTACTGGAATAATACTAAAATCTTTCTAAATCGTAGCTGAAGACCATTATGCAAAAAAATCCTGATTTATTAACTACTAGCATTTCAAATGAAAGCTTTCATTAACCTAATTGCAGTCGTCTTATAGTGCATGATCATAACTCATATAACGCTCACATGTCCAGCTATAATCGCATCGTGACTTATCATATATGAGGATTTTTGATTCTAGGAAACCATTTGAAACCTCTCTTGTGATATTTTACAGATTAGTTGAAGTATACATGACACATGTTTAAGGTTATTCAGGCATCTTCAAAGAAAATTTTGATAATGTTGTTCCCTCAACAGAACTCCTGCTGTTTTTCCCACAACACCAAACTGGTAAACATTATGTCTTATGTATCTTGTACTTCATGTTTCATGCCTTTATACCAACCAAGGGGAGTTCCAAGCAAAAAAATCGTACTCTAGCTAGTATAAAAAAAGTCACGAAATCTGTGAAGCAATTTATTTATATAGGTTATATGGAATAAATATTGACGAAAACAAGGAAATTTCAATAAATATTCGAACATTGATTAGATGTTAAAGTTGGTTCAAGTTAAACTGGTACTTTTTACCAGTACAGAGTAACAAATGATAATGTTGTTCCCTCAACAGAACTCCTGCTGTTTTTCCCACAACACCAAACTGGTAAACATTATGTCTTATGTATCTTGTACTTCATGTTTCATGCCTCTATACCAACCAAGGGGAGTTCTATATCTCCTCGGTTCCAAGAAAAAAAATCGTACTCTAGCTAGTATAAAAAAAGTCACGAAATCTGTCAAGCAATTTATTTATATAGGTATATGGAATAAATATTGACGAAAACAAGGAAATTTCAATAAACATTCGAGCATTAATTAGATGTTAAAGTTGGTTCAAGTTAAACTGGTACTTTTTACCAGTACAGAGTAACAAACAGGTTGACGTAAATATGCAACTAAACGGAAAATGCTCGCCTTTGAAATAGTGATATTTTAAGCACGAGTTTTAATGACGGCTAAAAACCTCACAAAAGGGTTTTCACCTGACATAAGCAGATAAGCATGACATTCCTCAGTCATCAAAGACTAGATTTTACTAGAAAAAGTAAAGTCGATGTAACTTTATCTCGATCAAAAGCTTGAAAGTGTGCTTCAGAAATCAACATTAGGGTAAGTCTAAACGACTTTTAATACGACCAAATGCTCTTTCTAGTAAAACAGAAATCCGTTTTTATATCATAGACACAAAATGGAACGAAAAGGTAAAGGAACATTTTTAAAGGATAAAATAGGATACCAAGGGCATTTAATTAGTGTGATCGCTTGAAAACGTCCATTAGGTACGTTGTTCTTGAAGTGTAATCTATCATCAAAGAAAGAAGAAAAAGGGAAAGTTTTGTTCTTACGCTTACGTTGTGCATTGCACTGTCCATTCCCGTTCTCTGCATGATGATTAGTAATCCCGTTTCCGTTACTGTGGTGATGTACTGGAGTTTCTCGTCTGCCCCCAGGAATGCTGTTCGTGCTCCAGAGTACCCGTACAATTTTGTAGTATGCAAAGCTCATAAACACCAAAGGGACAGCATAAAGGATGACCGTTCTCAATATAGTATAGATTATGTCCACATTCTTTCCCCACATGGGAACGCAGTTGGTAAAGTAGATGGTTTCAAAGTATAAATCCTGGAGGGATGGTTTTCAGCACAATCAGCTCAGGTATATCTGATTATACGAGATAATGTAAGAATCAAAGAAAGTTTTATTTTCGTTTGCAAAATCAATTAAATTACTTCACTAAAGCCAAGGATGTTATAAATGAAGTACACTACAATGATAGATTTGAGCCTGTAATAGGATAGTCGGTAATTTTAAAAACCTAAAATTTACTTTGGCGACTGCTCGTTCCCAAGAGCAAACTTAGTTTTTCTAACCGAATTCCATTGCTTATCCGTCTTTCACTCTTTCATGTAAAATGTAGTTTTAGAGAGCCAAACAGGTAATAAATATTTGTAGGACAACAATCAAACGTAAAAGAGTACAATCTTTAAAGTGTTTATTTAGTTTAATTAGAGTACGAACAATTTGAAGAAAATGGGTAATGTATTTTAGTCAGAAATTAACATGATGTACACAGTAAGTAGAAAAATGAAGAAAAATCTTCTGATTTAAATAATATAACTTTTAAATGTTTGTAGTTAAGCAGATTTGCGTGTATATTTCGTATACCAATATCAGTCTACAGCATTTTTACATCAACTACAATTTACAGTATGAGTAATCTAAATCAAGAAGATCTATCTATATAAATTATAAATGCGCTTAAAAAATACATTTTTAATGAAATGAACAGTAATGAGGTTTGTGTTACTGTACTATCAATCAATCGCAGTACCAGTTTGAATTTAGCTAATGTATCTGAGATTGGTGTAGAGAATTTTTTAAACGAATTTCATACTATGTAAATTATTTGAGGAAAACCAAAAGTCAAATAAAAGACAAAGATGAAGATGATGCAAATGAGGAAGTTCTTATTGACAAAAATGGTACAGATATTCAAGAACTCTCAACTCAGGCTGTTGTTTTGGCTTCCAATGAGAATGGTTCAACTCAACTTTTGCGTGTGACAAATAGTAGAAATATGAAGAAAAAATACTATTGTGTATTGTATTGTTACTATTGTAATATGAAAAATAAAACTACTTTTGAGTTAAAATTTTGAACTGCATATTTTTTATACTAGCTAAATTAGTCACAATGATTTTAGTCACAATTTGACTGGTTTATATAGTTTTCGATTACTAATACATTCGTCTAAACATATTTTATTTCTGAGACTAATAAGTATAGCCACTTCCCTCTTAGCAACATATAAAGTCTACAAAGTTTTAGATTATCGTTACGTCATCCAAAAACTGGAAGGTGTAGTTTGGTCAGAAAATTAAAATGAACACAGTTGTTAAAAAATTAAATTGAAAAATTAACATTTTCAGTCTCGATAGAACCACTTTTTAAAACTTCTCAGCCCCATGAACACATTACTTTTTACGTACAAAAAACTTAATTTCCTGTACAACTTAACACAACGTATTCACTAAGGTTTACGGAAATGGTTTAATTAAGTTGTCATTCGTAGTTTAATCAATATTTAAAAAGTTAAATATTGATTAATGTTAATTATATAATATTTTAAAGTTTATTATATTATATATTATATATATTCCTTGCATTAGAAAATCCTCAGACACATCTTGTATGTAAAAGTGAGTAAATTAAATAAAAATTTCATGGGGTTTATTACTAAAGCTTCACACGCGTGGCCAAGATAATACTTGGGTTTATGCATATTAGATTCAATAAAAATATAAATTCTTATTGTCCGTATTGTATTATGTCGAGGTATGTTAATGTATTTATGAGACACCAAATTATTGGAGTTATGATTATGAATGCTTAGTTTTCGGTTAGATTTACATTGACCAAAAGTTACATTGCTTTGTTTAGTCCACTGGTTTAGTTGGCTGAACTAGCCAAATAGGTTGCTTAGGGCATTGTGTTGTAACCGGTTGAAGGATTCAAATTACCGACTATCCTATTACAGGCACAAATCTATTGGTATGGTATGGTATACTTGAGTTGTAACATCCTTGTATTAGTGCATCAAGACAACTTCAAAGAATAAATGAAACTCCTGGGATCGCATTTACAACAATTGGTTACAAAACCGCATGAAACAGAAAATGAATGTCGTAGTTTTTTAGTTAATTTTTATATGATCAAAGGGTTGACGAGGCACTCTTAAATGTTTCCTTCGTTTATGCAAACGAGTACAGTGTTCTTCAGGATTCAGAATACGCACCTAGCTTAAATGTAATGTATCTTTTAACGTTGTATCAATCCCATTAGTTTAGTTTCAGTACATAGTCATTTGTGAAGAGAACAGCTCAATAGCAGAAAGTTTACATTTTAAAAAAAGTACAAAAAGAATTTTTTGTGTAGTATGTATATCTTTAAAAACAAGGGAACCAACACTTCCGTGTTTCAAGGGTTGGTTAAATAATAATACTCGAAACGCTAGTAGCTCTTATTGAATTTCGCTATTTCCGCTGTATTTCTACCGTAACGTCGCGTCACTTTCGCCTCGGCAACTTAACAGAAAAGAACACACAATATTACCAGTCTTAGAGTAAGGGAGGGACTCTTAAAGCCTCACTTTCATCTTTTATTCCTTATTAAGGATCTCTGTGAGCCTTTATAAAAATGGTCGTCGTGTCTGGTTCTTGTATCCGCCCCAATTACTCTTGTGTGTGCTTAAACTTTTGACGGGAATGGAGTTTTCAAATTCTGTTTTCGCCAATAGATATGTATGGACATTACTGGCCATAGGTCAGTCAAGCTTAAAGATGGGCACAAGGGGTCAACGAGGGGGTGAGGGATCAAAGTTCGAACACGTCCAAATGAACTCAAACTCTTTATACAGGTACTACTTATGTACTCAAACTAGTATACCAAATTTTTATTCAAAATGTATGACCCCTGTGACCTACAGAGGCCACCAAAGGTCAAATACTGTTTACTCCATAACTCCGACACGGTTAATCCGTTTGAGATGGGATTTTCGACTATCGACTAACACAAGGGCTATAACACATGTCAAAATGACATGTCTCTGACCCCCCCCCCTTTGGGGTAGAAACTGGAGACCCCTTCAATTTTTCTTGACTTTTAACATGACAACCATGACTCAAATTTGGTGCACATATACCACCTTGGTACTCGTATAAGACTGTCACGGATTGAGCTGGATTGGTTGACAGAATCTACCACGGCGATACTTATGTTTTTATCTCTGCAATTGCATTTTCTCTTCAGTCTCTCAAATTAAATCATCTTAAAACAGCCTTTATCTCGATTACTTTTGATTAAAGTTTTAAGAGACATTACTTTTTACTTAATAGGCACAGCTCTTGTACTATATTAATATGTTTAATATAGTATGCGTACTCTTAGAATTTTACCCAGACAAGCTCACTTCATTTCTTGTCACTTGGTTTAAAAAATTAATTAAATTTTAACATAATAAAAATTAAATTATTAATTATACGAGTTCATATGTAGTAGGTACTAATGTCTTAATTTAATTTATACAAACTATTTTTAAACCACATTGTCGCTCTAAAACAGTATTCAAAAAGCACAAAAATGACAACCTTCGTAATATTGACTTTTGTTACCTATTATAAAAGGAAAGTATTTTATGAAAAATGAGAACTAACTAGTACTAACTATGACTAAAACTATTAGACCAACATTTTAATAGATTTGACTTTCTTTTCAACATAAAATACTATAGGAATGTAGAAAGTTTACATTACATGGATGAAGATGGAGCGTACTTAAAAATGAAATATAAAAAGTTTACATTGTGTCCAAAAAAATTCGACATTATAATTATAATAGGTTCTATTATTCGCTTTCATTGTTACTACCGACATAATAGTTTCTTTGACTTGCAGCGTGAGTTTTTTGTTTAAACGACATATGTTGATACCAATTTGTGTTTCATGTTATAATTGTTGCTTCGCTTTCATTGTTACTACCGACATAATAGTTTCTTTGACTTGCAGCGTGAGTTTTTTGTTTAAACGACATATGTTGATACCAATTTGTGTTTCATGTTATAATGATTATGATGTTAATGATACTAATTCAATTCATAAACCAAATAATATGTAAGTTATGTAAGTTTTAAAATGAATCAACAGAATTGTTATCAAACGTGACTTGACCAATTAATTTCATTTAAAAAATATGAAGTCGGTCAAAACTTACTAGTAAACCATTGGTTAAAACTATAGACGAAGGAAAACTGAATTTTAAATTAAATAATAAGATAATCAGTTTAGTGTGATTGTAATATAATATAATTTACCAAGACCAATATACCTTGAGAAAATTCAAGACGCAGAAAATTCTCTATAAAAATACTGACACCATGTGGAACTACACTTCTGAAAAATGGGATAAGAATCGATGAAAAAAATAGAACTATAAAACTAGTTACCAGAAATTCGGAGAAAGGACTAACTCTGATTTGTAGTACAAACATTATGTTTGATTTGTTAGAGCAAAAGTTAAAATGCTAAGATATGAATACTACTATGATGACAGCGTTTGTCATCTACATTGTTGTTGTGCACACGAAGATGCTAGGCATTCGTTGTTGACAAGAGTTTTTATTTTACAAACAAACATTTGTAAACTACATACTATTCAGTTGCTACGTTTGTAACGGAGGACCCCCGATTTCAAATAACAAATTTAAGGGACCCTCCGTTACAAACGTAGCAACGGAATAGTATGTAGTTTACAAATGTTTGTTTGTAAAATAAAAACTCTTGTCAATAACGAATGCCGAGCATTCCCTGGAGGGAAATAAGGAGCCGTTACAAACGTAGCAACGGAATAGTATGTAGTTTACAAATGTTTGTTTGTAAAATAAAAACTCTTGTCAATAACGAATGCCGAGCACCTTCGTGTGGACAAATACACTGCTAATGACAAAAGCTGTCACTATAGCTGTAAGCGTTGTACAGCGAAGTTTGAAACGGCTCAATAAAAATAGGCTCGCCATGCGACCCCTAAAAATAACCCGTTACAAGTTTTGTATTAGCTTTACCATCAACTTTATTTAACATTTTGAAAATTTAAAAATGAAATAGTCTGCTCTTACGTAGGTATTTCTCGAAAGGTTGCAAAGACTTTAGCGGTCAATATTTCATCACTTCATTCATTACAGAAGCTATTGCACATAGTATAGGAAAGAGTAGACTCTGGGCTTTCTAATGACATGCTTATGTATAGATACAAACTACAGTAACATAGATACGCCAATTTTTCGAGCAATGTGTCTCAAATTTAACGTGCAAAATTGTAATGCAGATTAAAATATAAGACTTCTTTTAAAATTTATTGTTCTTTAGTAGTAGTAGTAGTAGTATAATTGTGTAATTAAATCTTCATTTCATGATGGAAAATGGAACGAACTGTAATGTTACCAGAAGAACGTTTATTGGAAGTAACTTTTAACACAGCATTTAGGCACAAAAAAGAATTTAGTGTTCTGCAAACATTTGCCAAAGTGTGATTAGTAGTAGAACAAAATGTGGAAGTATACTAAAGTATATTCTATGATCGATCATTGTACTAGTCTGATGCAGTTATTCACGTGACCTTTTAGAGTTACTGAAAATCATAGAAGTAGAACAATTAATACAATATATTGGGGTAGTCTGATGTATGTACTTTTAAAGTAACCGACTAAAGAAAAAAGTTTGGTTGGAATGCTGTTCTGCGGAAGAGAGTGAACTTTTTGCGAGTATTGTCGTCTAACTTTGCTTTAAACAGTCAAAAATAGTTAACGTGTGTATGTAAGTAAAGTATGGTTACACTATGGTCAGCAAAAGTATTTATGAGAGTTTGGCGAACAAACGTAGCAAATTATCTGTTATGTGTAGTATCTATTTTAGGTGATAATGTGTAATTTTTGTAATTTATTATCCTGAATATAGAATTATAAATTTATTATAAACGTACGTATACATTTTGTTATTTTCTGCTCGGATTCGCTGGTTGGTAATTGATTTTTAGCTGCTCCTTTTGTCCTTCTACCTCTGTATTTTCCTATTTATTTTCTCTTATTTTACTGTGAAAAGTAGAAGTGGTTGTCACCGACGAGTAACCACGGAAATCGCTAAAGTACTAAGCTCGACGCTTTGGTTTAATGTTAAACAAAGCTTGACTGTCACAAATGAATGAATGCATGCTTTGAATGAACGATGTGATCATTTCTCCTTTGAGAGTAGACTAAAACAAAAAGGGCAAATGATTTCGGTAATACTAGCTGATAGGACCCGTTCTCGAACAGGAGAAATATTGCGAATAAAAGGACAGATTCATTTTATGTGGAATAGCTCGTGCTATAACAATATTCACTTCAAAAATTCACATTGCTACGTTACTTAAGGTTACCCTAACAGGTATGAATATAATCATTTTTGTTCGGAAGTTAGGGTATCTTATTCCGTGTTTTCTCCCAGCCAATGCTTTAAGTTTCACCAGAATCGGTTAAGAAATAAATGATACTTTTAAGTTAAAATTTATTTTTTCATGGAACTTCGACTTAAGGAAAAATGGGAATTTCGGGTATGAAATGGTAAATTTTTTGTGATTGCTGAACCCTTGTTTCAAATTTCATGGCAATCGAATAAGAAATGAAGATTAAAAAACATTAAAAAATTACATTAAAATTAAAAATTCCCTGGGAATGAATGATGAATGATGAATGCTTAGTCATTAAAACCTTTTGACATAAGTGACCCATTAGTAAGCGTAAGGGATTGAATTTTCCCCCAAACCTTGACAAAAACCTTTCCAGGTGTCTTCATGAGTTTGCAAAATTTGACGGCAATCGGTTTTGAAATTTTAAAGTTATAATAGAACACAGACACACAAACAGACACTCACTTTTATATATATAGATAGAAACATCATGACGGAAGCAAGAGAAAAAAAAAATGTAGTACTTACCAATCAATAAATCAACACTAAATTTAATGTACAATGTTTTCTGTATAAGTATAAAAGTATAAATACCGTTCCACATTACACATTTTGGTGCATTGTCACAATTTAAAAATTTCTTCAATCACCATGCTTGAATGGCAACATATGTCACGAGGAATTGAAGATACAAATTTACAAATATTTAGCGGAATTGGCCCCAGCCAAAAGTACTACGCTTCACAAAGAATATTTCCAATATTTTGTTCATTTTAC
>JAHZNB010000143.1:0-10599 GCA_027744295.1 Callyntrura guangdongensis | reverse complement strand
TTGGTCTTCAAAGAAGTCTCTCAATGGTAACTCAGGAACGGTTGGAAAGCAGCGGATGCTATGCTAAAGATGTACGTATTGGTTGCTTACGTTCACCTTAGCACCATACATTGCAAAAATTATGAAATATTAAGTTTGTGTTCGTTGAACACCACTTATGTTGAGCAATGGTACCCGGGTACGCCAAACTTTGTTATTGACTGTGCATATGCTTGCAGATATAAAACACTATTTAAATATTCCATATATTAATGTGTAAACTCACACATTCTATTGCGGTTAATTCCTGATATTGTTGTAAACCAAAACTCAGTAGTGTTGAATGTACAAGCTCGTACCCCCAGATTAAATCAACGTCTGTGGTATTAACTCTAACGACTGATTTATTTGCGTATAGTTAAACTATATACAAACATGAATAAATTGGAACCAGTGCTAACTCGTTAAAAGCAAACGTTTTAAAAATAATTCATTTTTAATCACCACATCACAGTTAAGGAACTATTATTTTTCTAAAACCATTTTAGTATAAACGTTAATGAGTAAGTTGCATACATGCTCATGATAATGTAACCCACTATGGTTAACAATCGTGTTTTGGTTTTATCCATACAACACTAAACTTTACAAACAAAAATAGTTAAGATTACACGTCTTTAGATGTGGTGCACTATGCTATCAAAAATAAAAATGTTCACAACGGTCCACGATTATATATATTTCTAGCGTAAATCATTTCTTATTACCACAGTGAATTTACCACCCACTGTTTCACTCGCCCTTTAAATTTGCATCATGTAAACTGGGGTTGAAATAACTTAGCTGTATCACTTAATCCTGTATGCATTTATGTGTGACGATGTATGCATCCGACTACTACCGTCATTTTGAACTATTAAATTACTTTAAAGTGGAACACTAACACTCCTAATCTTGAAAGTATCACAAAATACAACTAAAGGTATTGTATGGCATTACCTTACACTGGGAAAAGTAGCCATTTAAAGTGTTAGAAAAATATACCGCCACAAAATGCGCACATACAATTTCATGAAAAATCTTACATCACAATTATCATAAAAGATAAGAACAGTGATACAATGAATTCATAATCAATACAATACACTACAGTTATTTTATGTAAATTGGTTTGGCCTTTAGTTGTAGTTTGTGTTAGTGCTCTATATTAAAAGATTTCATAAGTTAAAACTGACTACAATGGTCGGTTGTATGCATCATCCTACAGAAAACATACAGGTAAAATGTTGTACCATAATTATTTAAACCCCTTCATAGGCTGCGAAATCGGGAGGATGGGGGCTCTAGTCCTGCCTGAAGTTTTCCTTAAACATTATAGGATAGGGAGTTTAATACATTACTAGATAAGGTTGATCCCTCTCGACCGCCCCTGTTTCGCAGCCACTGCACCTCTTACATGATGCAAATCTAAGGGACGAATGATACATTTTTGAGTTCCGTGGGAAAAATTCCCTTTCACTAATCAACGACGTTTTTAAACAAAAGATTTGTATTGTATGAACCAAATAAGTATTAATACATTAATAATTTTGTCAAAACAAAACAACTGTGTTAACAACAATATTAACATTTCAAATAAATAAAAATTTACCAGTTCCGCGCTAATTAAAGAATAATCTTTTTAAGTTTTTTGGTTTATTGCTGTGTTTTGAACATAAAAATTTGATGGTTAACCTTAGGTAGTCATTTGGGAGTCTCACTATTTCAATACAGAATTTTTCACTCACCTAAATTTTTAATCTCCCTACAATACGACGTAAATATTTTGTTGTCAGAACAAATAATAAATTGGTGTTGGCAGTGTCTGTTCTACCTAATTAAAGTTGCAGCAGCATACATGTTGTATGGGACCAAATACAAAATGAAAAGCGATGGTACTGTTATCCGTAGAAACAAAAAATAAACAACATTAAAATCAGCGACCTATAATTAGTAGTAATGGCACGGAAAACATTTGCATGAGTGAATGCCATTTTTTAGGTTTAGGTATGCCTGTGTTCGCAGTAGCTGACATTACATTTTAAACTATTATCGTCACCCACCAGTTCATCATATGGCGTGTTTATCTTTCCTACTTAAGTAGCAGTGAAAGAAATTGCATGATTTGACTTGGAAACCACAAGTCTGTTTTCATGACGCAATTGTCAGGTAATTGGTTTTATTATGTGCACTTCACACCACTGATTCGATTACTACATCTTTGGTAGTAATACCTTATATGCTCATAATCGCAGTTCGTAAAGGTAAAAGTGAACGACCGACTGCAAATATTTTGTGCCAAATAGATAAGCCTTTGATCACCGGTGGAATGTAAACATCTATTTCAAATAATATTACCGTATTATGAACAGACTTCGGTACATAGAAACTCCAATATCACAACTGATGTCAATGCGTACATAAATATTTACGGTTGAATATATGATTGCACTGAAGTATATTTTCTCGTCATATTTAGTTTGCACAAAATGAACAAATGAAATCATATCCTTTGAATATTTATGTCTTATATATTGTGACTGGATTTAATTTGTCATGCTGGTTCCCTGGTTTCGTTTTGATAAAACTTTACTACCATGAGATAACCAAATTTTTGTGCCAAAATGTCACACTTAAACAAAATTGATACAAACAGGTTCACCATACTTTGCACATAATTTGCGTCAGTATGACGGTAGTAGCTGCTTAATGCCAAAAATTTGTTCGTATTGACTGATAACTTCAATACAAAACCCATGTGTTGAAATTCAAGAAAGCAAACATCAAAGTTTCCATCTATTTAATGTCGTCAATGAATATTTGGAAAAAATACACGCTTCGTTTTTTACAGACTAAAAGATTTCCAAAACTTTTTTAATGTTTATAGTAGGATTAGGAGAAAGACTTTAATAAAAAAACATGCCTGTTTTAATTATTCAACCCCACAAAAATTCAAACTTCACATAAAACCAGTGTGAGAAGTACCATTTTCACAATAAATTTGGCATTGAAATAAAAATTATGTCAAACAATCTTCACAAAGTCTATAGAGGTAAAGGTATCAGTTAATTTGTCCGGTCGATATCACGACTCTTACCGATTTTGTTCAAAACACAATAAAATGGAAGAAAACGATCAGACCTATATAACAAGTAATCTGAGGAACTTGATAAAATTGACTGATGTAAACATAGAGCTTTTGACGTTCCTACGTTTCGGTGGAGTATTGTCGATGGACGAAGAGGAGGAACTGGTATGTTGACATTGAAATTAATTCACATAGTAGCCTGCTTTATCTTACACTACTATTAATTTTTATGAAGATTGTTGACACTTGCTGCTTTTGTAGAGATTGACAACAAAAATAAATTCAGAGAAGGCCAGACTTTTGTACGATATACTTTTTAGAAAGCAAGGATCGTTTGAAATTTTACTTGCCGCTCTTTTGAAATGCAACCAGTCCTGAGCGGTAAAAATTTTGGGAGGAAACGGGAAGGATTGTCTAGACTCTAACAATGTTATCGATTATGACACCTCAGTACTGCTGGGAACTGGTTATTTTGGAAAAGTCCACAGAGGAATATTTGACGGTAGGATTGTTGCAGTTAAAGTCATAAACATACCAACGTGTGACGGAAGCATTGGGAAAGCTGTCCGAAAAACAGCCAATAAAGAAATTGAATTTTTAAAGTTACTGGATTTCCATCCAAATATTATCAGATACTTCAACACGCAAACCACTAACCATTGCATAAAAATAGCGTTGGAGCTTTNCAGCCAATAAAGAAATTGAATTTTTAAAGTTACTGGATTTCCATCCAAATATTATCAGATACTTCAACACGCAAACCACTAACCATTGCATAAAAATAGCGTTGGAGCTTTGTGTTTCAACGCTACATTCAACAGTATTAAATAAATCGAGTAAAATAAGTCGAACTGACATATTAAGAATGTGCACAAATGCAATGGCTTTTTTCAAAACAAACATTAGGAGCAACACATTGTACTGCAGGTGACTCTGGCTTATTTGGAACAGTTAACTGGATAGCTCCGGAGCTATTAATATTTGCTCAGAACCGCAATAACGGGAATACACACACATATGATCTGGTGAAAATTAATTATCTTGAATAATTCATTTATACATTTCTCAAATTTACTTATTTAAGGTTAAATCTAATACATAATTGTTAATAATTTTAAGCATCCTTCCTTTGACGTGTTTTACTTCGTATTGTCAGGTGGTTGTCACCCCTTCGGAGAAGGTTTTGAAATCCCAGCTAACATAATTAAAGGACGCTCCCAGATAGATGCTAAGGACAATATTGACCAAGATTGGATATGCCTTATCAAAATAATGATTTCTAATGATGCTACTGAAAGACCTACTGCTGAAAATATTTTATTAAGTTGCTTTCAACTAAAGGGGTTCACCACGGTCAACATTAACAGTCATCGAGGTTCGGATTTTATTTTTGTCAAAATATTGAGTGAATTTTTATTTCAATTTTTTAAGATATCTTGATTTTTATTTCAGTTAATTCTGCGGAATTCCAATTACCAATAATTGAAGCTCCGAACCCGATTACCGTTAACACTACTGCAGTAACAATAAAATGGAAGATTGTAAACATTTTTGAAACACTTGTAAATCTTCGAATAAGAACTTGTCTTTTGATTACAGTGGCAATGTTTTTATTGTTAAAAATATTTGGTCGGCCCCTCATTGTGTTTAATGTTGACCATCCGTCTCTTTATTTTACGGGTCGGGAAATTGAAGTGGAAAATATTTTGTCACATTTTAATTTAAAAATGGCAACAGGAAATCAATTAGATATTACAGGAATTACTGGTATTTCGGGTGTAGGAAAAACGGAACTCGCGAAAACAGTGGTTTTCAGATTAACAGAATATGGCTCAAAGTTTAACTTTATTGTGTGGATCAATGCTACCACTCATGCAGCCGCCGAAACGAATATGAATATAGTGACATATGCTGTGGATATGCTAAACTTAAATGTTTTAAATAAACGTGGAAAGCTGAAGAACATTATAACAATAACCGATCAAATTTACCAATAAATGGAACCGTGGAAAACCTTAATAATTTTTGATAACGTTCCAAATGCTGAGTTTTTGAGTGTTTATTTACCCAAGCTCTCTCGTAATGTAACTAACATGTATTTTCTTGTTACTTCACAAGACATGTTGTGGACTGTTGGGAATGAAATAATTTTGAAAGGATTGAACAAAGCTGAAGCTATTATAATTTTTTAGTAAAGGGATTGATCTAACTAATAATGAGTTTGAAATAGAAAAACCATATTTTGAGAAGTTAGCTGAACGACTTAATTTCTTTCCGTTGGCCCTTAGTCAGGCGATAATGTATATTCAGAACAAAAGAGATATGAACTGTGAATACGGACCGAGAAATTTTATTCTGGAATTGGAACTTAACAGAATAGAAGGTCTGAATGAGGTACCAAGTTCCTGCACATATTCGGTTATTCATACATTGAAATTAATAGTTGAAAAATTTGTGACTGTGTTTGGTTTTTCTCAAATAAAAAGGATAGAATAATTCATCTTACACTTTAACATAGCATGTTTTAAATATGTTGCACTTGTAATATGTATATATATTTTATTTCAAGAAGTACTTTTAAAGAATGAAAAAAACTGGGAAAACAATATGTTGTACGGAGTACTTTAATAAAGAGAGAATTGGAATAATTAGTTTATTATTTAAAAAACCGATGGTTACCTTCTACTTTCTTCCTAAGTTAGCTTCCTTAATTGGGAAAGCGTCAAATATAACATTTATTGGTATGATTCAAATTAATGATGGTGTTGATTAATATGATAACTTAAATTTCAGGATGTAATTTCGATGCATTTTAAACCATTGTGAGCGTTGATATACCATGGTTGAGGCTTATGGGTATTCTAAAATTTACGTAATTGAATTAAAGTGGCACAAACTATCAACAAATTTCCAGGGTAATGTGAAAGTAATACTGCGAGCTTCTGCAAACAGTATTATCAAAGCTAACTAGTGACAAACACCCATGAGCCTAATAATTAGAAAAAAGGGACAATTTGAGAAGCTGTGTTCATTGGACGGGTAAATTCAAAAATTTTAATGCATTCACCAAGTTTTCCGATAACGTCTAAAGAAATATTGTATAACTATGTCAGTATTCTGAAAAACAAAACGTTTTGTGTGTTGTAGTATGTTAACATCGTTTCTGACCCAATGCAATGATGCATTTCCCAATTCGATAAGCTATCAAATATCAATGACAATAATACAAAAATTTATTTCACAATAGATTAAATGCATGTCAGTGACGTTGTGTTTCTATAATTTTGCCATGAAGACAGATGATTCTAATTGACACCGAATACAATTTTTTTATACATTTAAATTATTATTTCAGCTATAGTCTTTCGCATATTATTTTTTTAAATAAAGAATATTACTAACATCTCTATTAACTACTAGTAGTTGCACTACAGAATTATCAAAAGTAAAGAAATTTAACAGCTTTTTGCTGGTTTACAAGTTTTTCTTTGCCTGTTTTATGAAGAAATGTACGGATATTAGTTTTCCGTTTCCAAAATATTTAAGTAGGATGTACTACTTTCATGTTGCTTTATTTCAATTAGGTGTTCGTCATTGAGTATATAAATATGAATTTTTAGCTTTGGCTACTGACCTGCAGTAAAATCTCTTCAGCAATATATTTATGGAAGAGAGGCGTATGTAAAAAGAAAAGACTGTCCTCTCCAGTCACTATATCCATGCATGCTTCGCTGTTTGAGCCGCAATAAATGCAATCATGTATGCACAGGCAGTATCTTCAATTCTGCTGCCAGCGGGATACATAGCTTAGCTCTAAATAAATAAAATAGCATATTTTTAGCAAAATATTAAAGGTATGCCAAATGTACACAACATTACGCATTTGTAACAATATCACGTAATTAGTAATAAACATCAAATAGTTGACCACCACTGGACTACCAGGTGATACAGCCTGTAACAAATCATATCGGACAGTTGGTATTTTCTAATAATTTTATAACTTGGTGGTTAAAGAAAATGTTAGTGTTCATATTATAATCACTTTATTATTTGTAACATATTACTACATTAATATCCTGTTACCTCGTTATATATAATCTCTAGACAACATTTTATGATATTGAAGTGTAACAAAATGTATCGGACACCTTCTTCAGCCTGTAACTTAAATCCTCATAGATTAGGATAATGTTTAAATAAATTAGCCATTAATACTTCGTTGCACCTCCTTCACGTTTTATAGTCTGAAAAATTCTTTCGGGCATAGATTCAATTAACTTTTGACAAGTTTCTTCTGGAATTTGTTCCCAAGCCCGTTGAATTGCATGACGGAGTTCATCCTTGCTGTTGTACTGCCTTCCATGTGAGTACACCTCTCGAGCCAGTATACCCCATAAGTTCTCTATAGGGTTGAGATCAGGGCTACGAGAGGGCCAGTCCAGTAATCTTACTTTTTTGGAGTTAAGCCAGGATTTAGTGGAGGCTGACGCATGAACAGAAGCGTTGTCCTGCTGGAAAATCCACCCCCGACCACCCATTCTTACTCCCTTTCCCAGCAAATTAGTTTTCAAGATATCTTGATAAGCAGAGGAATCAATAGTGGTGCTGATTTCGGCAAGTTGGCTTTTACCATGGTAGCCAAACGCCCCCCAATACATGATCGAACCACCGCCTAAAATTTGCAAAAATCATTTATTAATTGTTGTCTAAAAATGAATCAGTTATAGGTTTAAACTTAAATCACTTACCAAATTGACGTTTAGAATGAATTTCTTTTTCTTTCCTGAGGTCGTGCCAGTAATGAGAAAATCCATCGGGGCCGTCCAAATTAAATTTCTTTTCGTCCGAAAACACCACTTTCTTCCAGTCTTGTGCCATGTTGTCCCGTGCAAATTTCAGACGATTTTCCTTGTGTATTTTAGGAAGTGGAGGTTTTAAAACTTTTTTGGCCCACCGTACGTTAACATTTTCCTTTAAACTTCGATGTATGGTCATGTGTGAAACATTTGTAGGCAATTCCCGTTGTATTTCCCGAACCGAGTAGTGGTCGTTTGTCGCCAAGTCAGCAACTCGACGACGGTCTCGTGCATTTAATGCACGTTTGCGACCAGGTTTTTTGGTCTCACGTTCGGCACGCTTAGTACGCTGCACATAACTGAATATAGTTGAGCGGCTGACGCCAATTTGCTGAGCTATTTGACGAAATGACTTTTTCATTGACATTAGTAGTTCAATTTGACCTTTCTGACGGTCACTAAGTTTTTTTCTTGGCATAATTTGAAATTAAATACTTTAAAATACCTTTATTAACTATAAAGAATGTCAAAATCGAAATACAAATGCGTACGCACCAAAATAATAGCCGATATATGTATCTGAAAATAAGTGTCCGATACATTTTGTTACAGCTATATTTTTATTTTTTTTGAAAGTTTCGAATTTTGTCAGGTTTTAACAGGAAAGGCAAAGGGATAATATTTTTCATTATACTCTTATCTTATTATGAATTCCCAAAAGCGATAAGGAATTATTACATTCAAAATATGCAAATTTATAAACTGTCCGATATGATTTGTTACAGGCTGTATAAAAAAATTCTGCGCATCTGTGGAAAGGTCATAGCGTTAAATTTAAGATTATTTGAATTTTAGTCCTGTTGTCATAGAAAATAAGCTTACTTGCAGCACCTCAGTTATTATAGTTTGAAATGAGCAATTCTCTAGAGCTATAGGAGTCTTTTGGAAGAACATATTTTGCATGGTTCTTATCTTTCTTAAAGGTATGCCAAATGTACACAACATTACGCATTTGTAACAATATCACGTAATTAGTAATAAACATCAAATAGTTGACCACCACTGGACTACCAGGTACTATAAAAAAATTCTGCGCATCTGTGGAAAGGTCATAGCGTTAAATTTAAGATTATTTGAATTTTAGTCCTGTTGTATAAGAAAAAAAGCTTACTTGCAGCACCTCAGTTATTATAGTTTGAAATGAGCAATTCTCTAGAGCTATAGGAGTCTTTTGGAAGAACATATTTTGCATGGTTCTTATCTTTCACGTGTATCTTATCAGCGCGTAATAGGACTTATTTCCACGGCAGTACTAATGAGGTTCAGTGCTTCAACGAATTGGTTTAGGGAATGTAGGAGAGAAATGAAATTATTGTATGCACGACTAACTTCAAAACTCGAAAGTTTTAATTCAACATAATGTTTTGGAAAACTCGTTGCATGATATCATTTACATGCTAACTTTGAAGCTTGTTATTTCTCTGTGTCCTGACTGGTCGTACTATTTTAATGTTAAAATGAAGCCTACCGTGCATAAAAAAATGGTCTTTACAATCAAAACGGATTTGGAATCTGAGTACCTTAATGAAATTTTCCTTTGTTGTATAATATATCAAAAATATTTATTCGCAACTCTTAGTAATAACAAATGAAAGCGATCTCTGTAGTTTTAGTTTGTATAAGCAGTAAACAATTCATGGCTTGTAGTGCATTACACAGGACCTTACGATATTATTTGTCTTTGATCTTCATACTTTGAAGAATAGCAAAAGAAAATTAAAATATTATCTCGCGGTAGTTACCAAAGTCACTGATGGCTATTGTGGCAATTCAATTTAGTGGTTCTGACGTCCCACATGTACCTAAATTTGACTAAAGTATCTGGTGTGTGTCGGTTATTAGTAACACTGATGTACTCTATTCTGTATGTATAAGTCCTGGTCATCCAAGCATTTTTCTTGTAATGGTGACTGAATTGATTTTTATATCATGGGTATATTGGTTGGTATTTCAATTTTCTAAAATAAAATGTTTTTATTTATTAGAAACTGCGCGTTCGTTTGAACGAACCGAAACTACCTCATGAATGAGAAACAATCATCTATTGACATAAGGCTGTCACGACTAGAATAATCAATGCGGAATCAACGAACACTTAATTTTTTAAGTATTTACTCTTTAGCTGCATAATTTGGTTTCTAATTTTATATTCAACACAAATAAATACAGTCCTTCGCACTGTATGCATTTCCTAGGAGTAATTAAATGGCTGGTTTCGCCTTCTTAGAATATCAGGATGTTTATTTTTTGTTCAAATTTGAAGCACTTTACTACAGAGGTCGTTTTTATCATTTTTTCGTTTGTTGAGCAGATTCCGTCATTTTTTATTAGGAGCATATCCAAAGATTTAAAAGATTTACTACTTGCAATATTTCGGCCCTTGTACGAAAAATTTACTCTGTGCAAGTTCAAATTTAATGCTTGCCTTACCATAACATAATAGAGGAAATAATCCAAATTCCAGTCTTAACTTTTTTTAAATTACAAAATTTCAAATTCCAAAACGTGCTGTACTTACAGATGGATCCTTTCTAACTTATTCTAGCCCAGTAATCGGACTATTGCTGTTGTCTCTCCAGCACATATTTGAATGACCTCTGCAGCAGTAGCCGTACCTCCCCAACAATATTAAAA
>JAHZNB010000142.1:0-12956 GCA_027744295.1 Callyntrura guangdongensis | reverse complement strand
AAATTACAGGTATAATATTCGTCTTCGTCACAAAAAAATATCGTCAGTTTTCTAATACTCGATTTTCACCAGCACAAGATATTCTGTACAGAACGTTAAGCGCGGTATCGTAGTAGGAATCAATGAAGTGAAAACTAACGTTTTTTATGAAAGCTAACTAGTATTTTATTATGTTTCATTATTAACAATTTCAATATTACTATCTTGTAAATATAAACCTAGTTTTTAAAAACACAATGTGGTTTGTAGTTGTTTTGACAAGTACATTCTGTAATTCTGAATGTAAGTATGTTCAATTCAATTCTTGTATTTATTATGCGTTCTGCAAAACCAGGACTAGAACTGATGTAAAAAACTGGTTCTCCATCTCCGTCTATAATTATCAAACTCGTTCATTTTTGCAGCAAAATTCTAAGCGTACACGTCTATAGCATGTATATATATGCATCATCATTCAACACATCACAGGACCAGAATTATACACCGTTCTGTTACTCCTGTCTCCTGACCGTGTAAATTATCAATCACCTCATTCTCATCTCAATTTCTAAAACATTGTAAAGATAATGGAGCACATGTTCCATTAGGTTTTATTTTTACATTAATAGTCTTCGATCTGTACGTACGTATGGTGGTGGTGGTTGGAGACGAATTTCAAGAAATTAAGAGATTGTGGAATGATGGGGAGATAGCCATTTATGAATCACAAAGTTGCTGTAGTTTCATGTCGAGTTAACTACGTTTAGTCGGAGATTCCTATTTACCTTGAAATGACATGGCATTATATGATATTAATTGATGTTATAGCGCTTTAAAAAATTCGATACTTTGTATATATCCTTTTTGTTGAAGACTGAATCGATGAAAAAAATCAAATTGTCTCCTAAGTCTATTGCCTAGTCTGTCTGGTGATCAGTAATATTTTAATATTTTATATCTACGATTTGTGGAATGGCGAGGGAAGTCTCACCGAAAAAAAATTATAATCTGTTTTTAGATATTCGTCTACCAATTTATTACCTTTTAATAGTCACACACGTAAACAAATTAGTGAACTGTCAAAGTAGTTGTAATGATCGAGCGAATCAGCCAGGTACTACTGCAACTTCGCCACATGACTGTGCTGATCCTAAGAATATACATTTAACAAAACCCACTTTCAAGGTGAATAGTTAAGAAGTACACAAATTTTAATACGTCACTTTACGACATTGCGTTACAATGAAAAATAACAATAATGTTTTATATATAAATATTATGACTAAAGACAGGCAGTGGTACATACGATTATGCTTCTAGTATGGACCGGACAAATAGCATACAAGACTTCTGCATTTTTGCAGACATTTATGGAGCCAAGGCACCAGACCCGAAACCTCGTTATTCCGCAGGTAAAGATTGCTACCCAACGAGTAAGCAGAATAGTCCCTCTGTTTCTCACTCCGCTGGTTTGGATCCTAATTGGGCAATATTGGAACATTTGACTATGCATCATGCTCAATCCTTCCAACCCTTTGACGACCTACCTTATGTACAACCTCATCTGCACGACGACAGCTTTCTAAGTTTGGAACCTGGTGATAGAACGGATCCCCTCCCAGCAGAAAACGCTCCAAATCCATACTTTGTAGAAGTATCTGGAATATCAGTAAAAGGAGAGTTGCTCCAAAATTTTCTCCATTTTAGAATATTCGCAAATTTAAGTGTAGCATTGGGTAAAGACCAAGTGACTCGAGATAAAGTACTGCACGGAAAACTTGAGCAGGGGGAAGAGAAACCAAACTACGCCAGGGGCAAAATTTCTGCCCTTCTAATTATGGTTAAAGACCAGCAAGGGTGGCCTGTTGGCGACTTTTCGGTTCCAATTCCATGTTCACGAACTTGCAAAAAATATTCCCATGACGTGTACTACGGTGATGAGAGGTACGTTTATAGGAAATATGTTTATTGGCCTTTCTACCGCGAAAGTGGTCACACTTCAGTCAGTGAACAATGTTTTTAAAAACAACCCCCGCTACTATTTAAAAACGACTATCCGTAAGTGTGAAAGTGAAAGAGGTCAGTTGACACACGAGCACATTTTTACCTTACATATTGTGTGCACTGCCCTTTTCAAAACAACGCATAAGACTGTATATAAATATGCAGCCACCGCCGTTGTACAGTATTGTTTTGAAAACATCATTTGTTGTACTGATCGTTAGTGCTTGATGAAAAAGGGTGACGAAATAAACGCCCTTGGGGTTATAAAAAAATTACTATTCAGTGACTGATAAAACTTGATTTAAAAAGTCGTTAGTAACATCCATTAGGGCTCCGCGGTAGAAAGGTTATTTTTCAAATGATCAAATTGTCGTTTTCTTGATGACTTTATATACATCGTTCGTAGGAATGCAGTTCCATGCAGTTACACACCACCTTATGCTTCAACGGTAATGTAATATCCAAAGTAGATTAAAACAGTATTCAAAAACACGCGAAACGAAAAAGGGTGAGAGTTATATTTCACAAGTCATTGTCACTCACTACGTTTTCAACATATATAGCATCCGGGAATGTTTGTATTTGACGTGGATCCTGGTCGGTATTGTACAAAGCTACATCCTCGCAGGGAACCCGAAGACAAAACTGAAACTGACCCTAGAGAATCTCCCCATGCAAGTAGACTTGACGGAGTTAGAGAAGTCCATGCCACATGGTCATTTGGCCATAACACATGCAATTATGTGGAACGGCTTTACATTCAGTATGTTTATAGTTTATATTATGAATTTATCATTACCACTGAATTTTCTGGGTGGTTTTAAACGGGGTATTATGAGAAAACTCGCAAAAGTGATCGAAACTTGTAAGAAACTAATCAGGAGACAGAGGCTCTTGGCTTGTATTGAAACTAACACGCTGCTGTTGCATTTACATTCATACATTTACATTGTCTAATAATGCAATTTTAAATGAACATCACAGGACGTTAATATTTGAGGACGTGGAGACAGTCTACGCTGGTTACTTAAAAAGCCGTCATCCCAAATCCACTAAAATATGACAAGTGGATACTGTTCGGTTGGACAGCTCAATATAATATTTTAAAAACTACACGCGGTTCTCTAGGAGCTCCGGACTACGTTGATCTTAACTACTTGAGAGAAAGAGACTCAAGGTAAATCGTAAAAATTAACCAAAATTAAAATGCTATCGGCACATATGAGGTTTCAAATTACAACCACACAAACTATCTGTTACAACATTAGGGCACAAGAAATCGACTGCCATGTGCCCCTTTTTGACGCTAAAAATACCGTAACGTCGTCGTTCCAAAAGTACTCTGTACCATCCCATCAAAGTATTTTTGACGCTGCCACTACTCTTGAACAGACCCAAATCAAGGTTCCGTCACGTCTTGGATATCTGGGATCTTTATCAAGTAAAGATAACCTATATTGGAATATTTTTATCTTCCTCCTTAATAGTGCACCGTCCTTTTGCCTAAACAAGTTGAATATTTAACTAGTCACTTTTAGTGCGGAAAAAACTTTAGGATACCTTGGACAGCATGCGACTAAATATCCTACTCTAGCCTCGTCTCTACCGATATGTAGAGAACTACCGAAATCATTCCTGCTATCCGATATGGATAGCAAAGCTTTCAACGATAAGATACCGGAAACCGTTTCGAAATACTTGCTACAAGAAACCAACGAAGGGATACGGTGTCCTTGTCCCTCATTGGCATCAACTTTACCCCCTGAAAACCGTACGGCGGATCCAGCACGTGTATGTATTAGTCATAGTCATTATAGTATACAATATACAAAGTCACTAGTCACTTCGTCATTTGGCTTGATTCAAATGCCTACTTACTAAATAACCAAGTACTTTGACAAATTCGACGAATGTCTGGTGGTGTGTCATTTACGTTACGTGGAGCATTTACATATATATTAAAAGTATAAAAATGTTACAACGGTTTTTTAACAGCTTCATGGACGGCTTATTCATGCTAGCCACATGGCAATAGCGTATATGTTCTTAACACCGATTGGATGTTTTGTCGCACGGTATTACAAGGTAATGTACTTTTACTTTTACCTGGATGATAATTTATATCAATTATATCCAGGTTTCACTTTTCTCAATTGACTGTTTTACAGGAAACATTTATAATAGTATTTTGCTTTCAAGAATACTGGTGGTATGTGCCAACAATTATTATTAAAATTCCATTTAAAAATTCCACTATAAACTACCACTGAAGTTGATAAGACACATCAAAATTAAAAATATATCAACAGTGAGATGTAATAAGATGTAATGTATAAAATATCATTGTATATAGGTATATGTGGCATGTAGTAACGCTTATTGGTGCTTGCCTTTTTAATATTGGGGCTATAACTTCTATTGCTCGCAAAAAGGTGATTTTTGTAATACGATGTACTAAAATGTTCCAAGGTTAAATTCGTGTACACAACTTTTATTTATTTCCAACTTACCAGGAAGTGGAGCTCATTTACAACAAAAATTTAACGATTCACATAATATTAGGAGCAATGTCCATTTTCGTTTTTTATATGGAAATCATTACGGGATTCTTTCGTACAGCAAATCCGAAAAGGAGAATGCGTCAGATTTTCACTCACTGGCTTATAGGAGTAACTAATAACGCTTGCGCGGGTAGCGTTACAAATAGAGATATATTATATAATGATGAATCCTGTCACCAGTAGATAATGAAAATAATAATTAAAATGTAAATTTTATTTTATCCTGCAAAGTTGTGAGTATGTACGCTATGGCTTGGGTTGACCAGAGTGGTTTTTCTTGTCACGTTGCTTATACTGTGACGTTTTGGTTGATATTTGTTCTTACGTGCTACTTGGTCATGGAAGTGAATATGAGGAAAACTGACAAAAAATTGAGACTCGTCCCACGACGAACATATCTACCTCCACCTGTGAAGCGACTATTTACTAAAGAGCCTCCAGTAGAGATTTATGAGTAGAATATAACCATATTAATTTTTAAAGCCTATTTTCACATGAATATTTTAAGTTACATTATGATACTGAATGTATTTTTCAGGGTCGGGAATTCAGGCTATTCATGCTTGCTATTTTTATTTGTGGATTACTTATCATTCAAGGCTTTGTCAGTTTTTACATTTGGAATGTGGAAGGCGGTGCCAGTTGTGAAGAAGAATATCGAGCATTGGCAAAAGTTACCTTACCCATCGAAGAAGAAGATGTCGAAGATTCCCAACAGGAAATCGAGGACGATGATTATTAATAGTTTGTTAATAAAGTACCGTTTTAGTTATTATTTGAAAGTGTATATGAGAAAACCCAAAATCAAGAACATTAATCTTGATAACATGGCTGCAGGATCTGGGGGAAATTCAATAGCTGAAATCATGCTGACGCGATACTTACAATTCTCTCGTTGGTAGTTGTAAATTAAAAGCTTGTTAATAAATTGATACCTTTACATATCGTTTATTTTTATGTCTATTTTAAACACTTGTCTTATTTCAACCATACACATACAAGGCAGTTATGCATTTGTGTTTCTGCCAAATCTGATTACACCAACGATGTTCCATTTTACTAAAAATATAGAATTTCTTTGGATTAGACACCCTGCCATTATATATAACAACATGTTACCAGCAATTATTCATACATTGTTTCATAGTTTTATACTTTGGATTGGTGTACTAACTAACTGCTTACAAAACGATTCAAAATGCTGTTTCGTATTTCATTGTCATTGCCAATGTCAACATTCGCAGTTATGCCTTTGTCTAAACTTTTTTAGGTATCTGTATATGTGTGCGAGCTATTGTTTGTGTCGTGTATAGCTCGTCCTCTATTCCGCACTGGCCATCGACTCGTCAGTCGTCAACTGATTGCATTGGATCAGGTACATAACATACACAAACAAGACTCTGCGCTCTGCTATCTCCACTTCCACTTCTTCTAAAGTAAAATACACCCTAGCTCAGCATCATATGGGACTCGACTGAAAAGGAGCTGTCTCACAACACAAATATTATGACAATATAACTTGGAGTCCAAGTCTTGGACTTTCTTTCTTCTTTAGTGCTCGTCCTCTATTCCGCACTGGCCATCGACTCGTCAGTCGTCAACTGATTGCATTGGATCAGGTACATAACATAACATACACAAGACTCTGCGCTCTGCTATCTCCACTTCCACTTCTTCTAAAGTAAAATACACCCTTAGCTCAGCATCATATGGGACTCGACTGAAAAGGAGCTGTCTCACAACACAAATATTATGACAACATAACTTGGAGTCCAAGTCTTGGACTTTCTTTCTTCTTTAGATTTTGAAAATTTAACAGCACTTCTGTAATTTACCAATTCAATCCTTATAAAAATAGAAACAGTTCTACCCCCAAACTAAATATGACGCTGTTTCAGGTATTAAACATTTATATTCATTAGTAGGTTGAACATAGAAAGTACTGACGTTTTGGAGTTTTTACTAAACATGATTAAACTTTTATTGTAGTGTCGACGGTTTCAATTCTTTGATTTGGAAAAGATTGATGTTGACATCAGTGTGCAAGAAACATTGAAGGTACAGTTGAACAATTATATCTGCTCACATCATTTCTACAATTCAACCAGAAGAAATGATGGTAAATGTGCTTTAACCGTATTCGTACTGTCTGACATAATAGGGAACAATGAATGAATGTTACACGGTTTCTGATAACTATTGGGGACAAATTGTCCCGGACAATGTCCACGTTAAAGCGTATTGGTGGGGTTGTTATAAAATGAACTCAGAGAATCCGTGAAAAGTATTTGTTGTTGTGAGTATATAGGGTGCATCGGTCAGATGTGGAACCAGTGGGAGGGGTTGCATCTACCTCGGAGATTCAGATGGAGCTATACATGCAATAACTCGACAGTTACAAGCTACAACTGTTGCTGAAGCACATTTGAAAGGAATTGTTCAGATTTATCAGTGTCGCCAGTCTGCATTTTTATTTACACTTGGTGTAAGTTTATGATACCTTTCCGACACTACCTATCTGACCTATTATTTAAGTAATTTTATTCATTACAACATTTTGTTTCCATTATAAGGAAGACGAACCCGCAGCATATTCTCTGAAGGTTTGGGATGCAACTTTAGTGGAACAGGATCCAATGCGAAGCCGTATAAGCCTTAAAAGGTAAACGATTTCAACAACAATTTAACTATTTTTGTTAATTTTTCAAAGAAAAGTTTAACGTAAAATGGACATTTACTAGTGTTATTAAGTTAAGCCGAGTTAAACCACCAACATGCTTTGCTGTCCATGAAAACTTAACGTTACTTGCGGTTGGTTACGAGGATGGAGAAATTCAACTATATCGTGGAGAACTCACCCGTGGGCGTAGTATAAAACCAAAGATACTTCAAAGAGAAGGGGAGCATGGTTCTGTGACAGGACTAGCTTTTAAAACGATGGAAAAATCGATTATTTTATTCTCTGTATCCAAGAATGCTGTTACTCCGTTTGACGTAACTAACAAGGACCGCGATGTAAATGTAAGTGTTAGCAACTTTTCATACCATATTTACATGAGATACTACACAAACTAACAAATGTCTGAATTTTAGTTTCAAGGTGATAGAGTTGGGGGTGAGCTACACTGCAGCTGTTATGCGGAGGGATCATCAGAGGACCATTTTATTGTGGCGAGAAATGATGTACGATGTGAATCTTTTAATTGCTGTTGTAATAACTCCTTTCCGAAGCCACTTAAATGCGACGTGCTTTTTTGTTCTATCCATCTATTTTACAAAATGTATTATTGTTTGTTGTATTTGTATTCAAACTGTTATAGGCTGTTTATTGCTATACTCATGAAGGGCGTGGTCCATGTTACGGATTTGACGGTGAAAAGCATCTATTGTATTATTTTCGAGGATATTTACTTATCGTTGCGCTAGCCTCTTTTGAAAGGTAATATATGCAATATGCACGATTTCCCGAACTTTGGGATTTTTAATGAATTGCTATAAATAAGTTTTATTGATTAATTTTTTTGTTCAGTTATCATCTAACAATCTTTGACTGTGCAAACAAATTTGTCGCATTTTCTTCAACTATTTTGAGCCCTGAACCAATAAAAGTTGCTGCCAGTGAATGGGGTTGCTTGTTTCTTCTGACATCGGATGGCTCTTTCTGGCAACTTAAGGAAAGGGATTTGCAATCTAAGATGACCGTATTTTATAAGAAAAATCATTACGATTTAGCTATTAAGGTAACATTTAAAATGAAGCAGCTTCTTCATTGTAAATACTAAGCTCATGAATTTTCTAAAGGGTTCACAATATTATAGTATAAATAAATGTTTCTGGATTTTAGGTGGCTAAATGCAATAACTTTGACGCTGAAGGAATGGCCGATATTCTATTTGACTACATGACAGTGTTAATATTGACATCTTTATTTGGAAAAAAGCAACAAATTCATGAATTTTGTCATTAAAAAATCTTTATTTTATTTTTTTTTAGTACATGGATGCTTCAAGAGTTTTAAATTTGTTAGAATATTTAGAAGTTGTTCATAAAACTGGGATCGCTACGCAAGACATGACCACACTTTTATTGAACTGTCTAACAAAGCTGAAACAGAACGAAAAGATTGAGCATTACATGAAAGTAAGATAACTTTCATTTACGATTTTTGTACATTGATTGTCTTTTGTCTTAGATGACGTATGACGTGACTGATGTTTCGTTTCTTTTTATATTAACTCAACTTTAGGACCCTTCATGCAATTTTCTGGATCCTGAGACTGCTATCAAAGTTTTTAGAAAAGGTGGCATGTCAAAACAAGCGTACCAACTGGCAAATAAGCACGAATTATATGGATGTGCTCTCCAGATTTTATTGGAGGACGTCCGCGACCCCTGCAAAGAAGATTTATATAATATCTTAGAAAAAATTGTACAGTCGGATAGAGCTGAGGACATTCTACGAAGACATGGCAGTTCGCTCGTTCAGTTAGTTGGACATGTTGATCCCAAATCTCCTGGTAAGATATTACATGCCCTAATATAGTTATAGTAAAATTTTGGGTATAAACGTTATTTTTATTAATTTATTAGAGAGTTGGAAGAAGATTGTATCCTTGCTGAGCCAATCTCCTTCGAAGCGGGACTTGGTTGAACTTTTTATTTCCAAAAAAGATGTACTAGTGCCGTTGTTGGAAGACATCTGTCAGGTACATCTTTCATCAAATTTTAGAACACGTATAAGAGTAAAAAATATCGTATCATGTCGAAATCAACTTCAGTTCATTTATATCATTGGAACACCCTTTGGGTTTTTCGATTATACCAGGACTTCCAAAACTCAGATGGGCCGCTAATGAACCTCCTTCTAGAAGCATACTTAGATGTGTGGTCAAAGAACAAAGATGTAGATATTGTTACAAAAGAAAAATTACTGGTACTACTAAGCAAAGCCCCAGATTGCCCTTCCTGGGACTGGGCCCGCGCGCTATTTGCGTGTAAAATGGTAATGTGATTTACATACAGAATTTTTTCTTATATAAAATGGTGCTGAAAATTAAAAAAAAACATTATCAAAACAGTTCAAGTTCAGCTCTGGAGAAATCATAGCATATGAAAAATTGGGACTTCACAATGATTTGCTTACTATTCGCCATGTTGAAGCGTTGTCTAACCCCAGCCTATGGCCAAAATTTTTGGAAACATGTCGAAAATATGCTGAAAGTAAACCAGCGTTATGGAAAGATGCATTTTACCTAGTCACCACTCCACCTGAGGATTCTGAGAACACTGCATTCTACTGTCCCCAAGATGTAATTGAGGAAATTTTGGAAAGACTACTTGAGAAGAACTTGTTGGAGCCTTTACCTATAATAAACAGGCTTTGCAAAACCCGATTGAAATTAGGAAGTGTGCGTAAATTTCTCTCAAAAGTTCTGGACAGAAAGGGTATAGAAGAATATGAGGAAGATAGTAAAAAATTACAGGTTGAAACCGAAGAAATTCGAGAACACATTGAAACTTTGCGTTCAAAGTAAGTTAATGCTTAAAAGTTAATTCTTTGTGTAAAACACGTTATGCCGGAAATATCATGAAATATACCGGTAACCATACACTGTTAATATTTTTTTACAGACCACTTGTTTTTCAAGGAACAAGGTGTAATGCTTGCGCACAAAAATTAGACTTTCCATCAGTACACTTTCTTTGTCAACATTCCTTTCATCAACAGTAAGTACAGATATGTCGTTATCAAGGATTATAATTATTGCAAATTACAGAATAAGAATTTGTTTTTGGTATTTAAAGGTGCTTTGATAGTTTTGCGGCAAACGAAAGAGACTGTCCTGTCTGTTGGCAAAAAAACCGTGAACTTTTAGAGGCAGAACGAAACGAAGTAATGTAATTTACAATCTATTTAGTTTACTTGTATACACGCAACTATGTTCATTAGCATATTTTTGAAACTAGAGAAAACCACCTAAAGCTGTTTTGGATGCCGAGTTTGCAGCAAAACTAAATTCATCCAAGTCTAACTCTTTCGCGGTGTTAGCGGATGCTTTTAGTAGAGGAATCTTCAAGGATGAAGATCACAAACCTAGAGAGCTTTTAGGTCCAAAGAAAAGCTTGGAAAAATTACGACTGCCCAGCTCACAGCCATTTGATAACAGAAGAGGTATTTATGATTTTATGAATATTGATAGGAATATATAACCAGTGTTGGTATATTTTTCTCCTTCACCAACTCTGAAATTGAGATTTTGGTAATTCAATCTGAGTGATTGGACGATTAACGTTGTTTGTTTCACATTGGTATTTTATTCACAAATTGTAGAGGCCACGTCAGAAGCTAGATTACGCTTAAATGAGGGTTCGTCTGGTTATCAGGAAAGGTCTAGCACACCCAGCGTCGCACCAATTGAATCATTATTGGAAACAATGAAAAAATCGACAGCTTCGACTTCAACTGGATTTGAAGGAAGAAGGATTACAGCTAGCCAAGTCAAGCCAATGGCACAAACAACAAATTTACCGTTCCCTCGTGTCCAATCATCTACTATTTCGTCATCCATTGCTCAGCAAAGTTCACCTAAACTGCCTAGTAGAAAACCGCAGATAAGCATATCTGCTGCAGTACAACAGCCGAATAAAAAACAAGTGCAAGAGCCGAAAAATCCATTTGAAGAGGAAGTAGCGGAAGCAAATAATCCGTTTTTGGAGACAGAATCACCTACTTCTAAAAATCCATTTGAGGAAGATGACTACGATGCCAGTCTTAATCCCTTTGCAGAGTAATGAAAGTTCATGATAAAAAACGTAACTTTAGATGAAATAATTTATTCATTCATNGAACCTTGAGGCTTGCAACGAGATAATATTTTAACAAGTTGAATAAATATAATTGACATTCCTCCTTTGTATTACTTTTGTTTCTAGTTCAATACATATTTTATTCCTTATTTACAAAATAGAAAATTGAATACATACATATCTCTGCGATAACTGCATTTACCGTAGTAATCAGACGCTTGCATCCCAAGTCATAACGGAGCTACTTAGGCATGAAACCCAGTCTCAAAACCGCTGCCGAACTCTTGTATGCTGTAACTACTAGTCGTACTTGCTCTTATAGTACGAAGCTAAAAATACCTCGAAAGATTACAGGGATTTATAATTGTCTCATGTGCATTTATATAATATGCATGTCTTCTTTCCTGTAGAAGCTGCCAATTTGTATTCTTATGAGACGTACATTGCAGTGCTCGCACACACTCGGCAGATTCTTCAAAACACATACAGTTTTTTAAAAAAGAAACCCTAAAAGTGTCAAAATACGTTTCATTCCATGCATATTGCAACCTATTGTGCAAATACGAATTAGAGCTGAGCGTAGCTATGATGAGAGCATTTATGTAAAATGTTCGCAACTTTCACAGCTCATAATAATGCTTTCCTACGTTTCGAGCCTTTCTTGTATATTTCTAACTAAGAATCAGGAAGGATATAGATGTTACATATGGCTGTTTTTATGTTTTGTGTAACGACATGTCGGCATAATGAAATTCTAAAGCGTTCATCTCTCCTCTCGACAACTTGCAACTGGGAGGATTGTTACTTTTTAGCATGCAGAAGGGGAAAAAATGTAGCGGGTTTGCAGTTATTTGCACGTTGCTCTTCAAGTATATACATCTAATTAGTGACAGTTCACTCTGTACGTAACAACACCTACAGTGTTAGGACAGTATGGATAGGATCCGAAAGTGAAGCTTTCACCAAAAGTGGAACTGGAGGTGTACACGTTCAAGGAAACTGTTAATAGAACCACGCGTAAAGTGGATGTTCCCACAACTAACATGTATAAGTGAATGATAATGCTGGTCTACTTTCCTTACAAGTTTTTACTCCTAAATATGTGTGCTGCTTGCCTGGCGTTGTTTACGTTTCGAACCAACTAAAGGGAATAAAACACAGTATTTCCGTAGCTGAGATGCAGGAAATTATTCGGTGAATCAACGTGAAACCCCATGTGCACTGAGTTCAAGATAAACTACATAATATTCTTCTCTACGAGAAACATCTTTAGTTTTTCTCGTTGTTGGACGAAATCTCATTTCGAATGCAATCCACACCATTAAATCGAACCGAGAGTTGACCTCGTAAGAAATTTTTGGCTACCGTGTGTCTTCCTTTATGGAAGCATGTGAAAATCGTGTACATTTTGCAGGTTGAAGTTTATTGTTTTTATTATAACTCTAAAGTCATAAAACCCAAAAATTGATCAGTATATGGCAGTATTGTAGTGGAGTTGATTTGGCCAAATTGATTTTCAATTTTAGCTATGAATATACGGTAGGTGTATCTTGTAGTGTAATCAATATTGCAACAATCAAAGGATCTTGCTTACTAATTAAGAAA